>BEGY01000262.1:0-14781 GCA_002335675.1 Chlamydomonas eustigma | reverse complement strand
AAGCAGAGCAAGGTAGAGTTTGCCATTCCACTGGATAGCTGCCCCCGAAATTGCATGAGCAGAGGGGTCTGTATTCAACAACCAACTCAAGTCAAGTGTGTATGTCGGAAGGTGTGATACCTTACTTATCATTAGATAGGGCTTGCAGTAGAATCCTGATGAAGTGTTTAGGTGCAAAAAATGTGGAGATGATATTGGCTGGTGCTTGATGGTACATTCAGCTCATTGACTCTTTTTAACTCAGTGCTACTTGGAAGTGTCCCCAATTCCAGGGTTGCAACATGTTTTAAAGCTCCCATGTATGATGGATGTTGAGCTGTTGTGACTAGGATCAGCTCAACTCATTTTTTGAAGTGAGTGTGAACGGCCATGGATGTGTCATTTTCGGTCAGGGCTTCAAGGGCCTTGCCTGTGAGCTTGATGACAATGAAGAGGCTTGCTGGTTCTCCCCAACATGCAATGGTCATGGCAAGTGTAAGAGTGGGTTCTGTCATTGTGATCCAGGATGGTGGGGTCTTGGGTGCACAAGATCCAGTGCCTATGCTCTGGAACCTGGATCAAAAGCGGTGCCCTCCAGGTAACAGCTGTGATGAAAAAAGTCACAAATCCAGGTAATATTATTTGTTGTTTCTGATCCAATGGGTTGCTGATTTGTTTAGGGCAATCAAGATAATTGACCAGCACTGTGACCCATCTGCTTTTTGCAGGTTGAGATTACGTATATACATGTATGACATACCTTCAGAGTACGCCTTCCCAGGTAAATATTCTCTCATTGCTTTAAATCTGATCAACCAAAGCTTGCTTCATGAGACTTCTGTTATTAAAGTCATTCAAGAGCATAAGTCCTCTTAGAAAGAACAGAAATGACGTGTCCTGCATTATCTCTACTGTAGCATTGTATTGGTACATTATTTGTATGCTTCTGTCATATCCATAGGAGAATATGATGATGGTGCTTATACAAGGGACAACATGTATGCAGCTTACGAGTACTTCATCAAGTACTTCATGCAGGCAAGGAGCTTAGGAATCTAAACAAAACAATGTGCTGTGTGCTACTAGACCAAGTATAGTCTTAGCAAGTGTATTGCTTGTTTTCTCATGTTATTCATGGTACTCAACTTTGGTACCCTACTACCTCCTTAAATTCACCATTTGCCACACCTCTCACAGGACTGGGATGTCAGGACTGAGAATCCACATGAAGCCAATATGTTCTTTGTGCCTGCCTTGGTAAGCCCTCATTTTCAATCAACAAGTTATGTAACTTAGTAATTTGCTTCGGCCTCTTTGTAATTGTCTGCTGCAACCCTAACAGGTTTGTTCTGAAGTTCAAGTCATACCTTGCTCCTGCAGTCAACTCAGATTTGATGAACAACATCATCCTAGTGTTTAAATTTATCTTTGTACAACTTGATAATTGTTATATTATTTATTTTCTATGCTATTGTAGCTCTGTTTCTACATTGGCAACGTGCGTAACCCAGTGCCTCACATGAGGAGAGTATTGAAGTACATTTCCACATCATATCCTTTTTGGAACAGGACAGGTAAGCAACAATTTGAGCTTATGCTGTAATGGCCTCTTTTGAAGTTTGTACTTAATTCTCATCTGTTCTATGGATTGTTGCAACTCTGGCATATGATATCTGAAACTCTTGGCGTTGATCAAGACATGTTGATGTGGATACAAGTGGTGGTGGTGATGATTAGAGTGTTGTATGTCTTGATTTCATCAGGTGGGAGAGATCACTTCTGGTGGATGACTGGGGATCAGGGTGCCTGTTGGATGCCTGACGATTTGATGAGGAACCCAATCAAGGTGATAGCACAGGACGAAGACTTAAAGTGTGATCCTGGCAAGTACAGATCGTGAAAACAATTAAACATTGAGTGAATATTCCCCTGAGCTCAGCATTTTTATTCATCATCTTCTGCTTTGTAGCTTGTTCACTTTGGACTCACTGGATCAAACCTCACATGGAGGGATCCACCACGTGATCTGCACTTGGACAAGGAATACGGGTGCATACTCCCTGAGCGTGACATTGTAACCCCACCAGTGGTTCATAACAAGTTTCCAAATACTGGAAAGAGCATTGATCTGTTCAAGGCAAGCCATTCACTGAATCCTGTCAACAGACTTTTGCATGCAACCTCACTCTAGCATAGCCATAATAGTGAGTTTGCAAAGATAGAAACATGCCAGCAACCCTGGTATGGATGTCTAGCTCACATGATTCCTTCTTCTGCACAGACAGTCATGGAACGACATGGCAATGATTCGCTAACCCGCAACATGCTCTTCTTTTTTGCGGGCGGTGTTCAAATGACAGATATATTGTACAGTGGCGGCGCTAGACAGGTGACATTCACATTCTTGAATGCAATTTATGAGCAGTCTATGTTTCTCAAGAGTAACTTGTCAGCATCTTTTTTTCAAAAAATAGAATCATGATTTGGTGGAAACAGCAATATCCAGGGTAGCATGTCCATGTTGACATAGTGTGAGTGCACTCATCTTTACTTGTCTAATTGCAGGCTTTATACACAACGCTGCACAACCAGAACTTGTCTGATGTTTTGATCATTCAAGGGACCACACAAAGGTGAACATAATCATATTCCACATTAAGCACATGTTGCTCCTCTGGTATCACACTAATGCATGTGACATAATACAAATGCTGACTCAGATGCAATACATTGATGTAGGTATGAAGATCTGTTCTTGGAATCCAAGTTTTGTGTCACTCCTTATGGTTATGGCTGGGGCCTCAGACTTCCCATAGCTGTGACACATGCATGCATACCAGTGATTATACAGGTGAAGGACAGCTGTGATCTATACCAGTGATTATACAGGTGAACTGCTTCGTAATAGCAAATTGACAGCTTCCTCATACTGCATCATCAAGTATTGCATCTCCTAGCAACTAATGTTCTTATCTCTTCTCTTCTTGATGCTTGATAGGACCATGTGCACCAACCCTTTGAGGACATTCTACCTTATCAACAGTTTTCAGTGCGTCTCAGAGTGAAAGATGTCCCCAGTATAGTGTCTATGCTGCGATCATATAGTGATGAACAATTAGCGGTCATGAGGTATGAGCTCGGGAAGCATTGGGCAGCGTTTCTGTGGCCCAGAGAAGCTGGGGGACTTGCTTACAACTACACAATCAAGGCTCTGCGAAAGAGGTAGGAAGAGGAGTATTCTTCTGACGATTATGTCGTAAATTTGTGTCATCTTCTTTAAAGTCACAGTGAATTGCTTTTAAGAAATCTCATGCCTTTTCATTTTTGAAGTTTCTGACCATTAATAACAGTCAGCTGTCATACTGCTTTCAAGCTGCTCATTAAAAATTGGATGTTCAATTTTTCCTGTATTTCTACAGAATGCACCATCAGCGGATGCCATCACCTCATTGAAGTGTATTCTTCCTTTATGCTCACACTCTAACTTATCCTTAACTACAGGATGCACAATCGTGCTGCCGAGTACTATCGGAAGTCATAGAACTTCAGTGCTTCGTTGAAATGTGGTGCTCCCTTCTAGAACAAGGGAGTCGTGTCTTTGATAGATGTTTGCTATGGATTTGCAGTGTCATTCATCGAAGATTCCATACATACTACTTCTTTCATACTCGGATTCGGTAGTTCGAGAAGATATATGCAATGTGCTGAGTTCTGCGTTAAAGAAATAGTTAAAAAATAAACACGCTTCTGCTATTCACTTTCATTGTCGGTTCTTCTTATGCCGTGACCGTTGCACGCTCTTCGCTTTCCTTGAACGCTAGTCGATTGCATGGCTCTATTCGGTCCAGCCCTGTTATGCTCAATTGCCCAGTGGGATGTACACAACTTGGGAACTGCAATCATGAGATGGGAAATTGTGAATGTCCATGGCCCAGAAGAGGTACCATGACTTCATTCACAATAAACAAAAAATACGTACCTATTCTGATTCACACCATATTGAACGTGAGTCATGATTGCATATAATGTTAGGTCCTACATGTGAAGAGGATCCTCTGAGTTTGTGTTATGATGATCCAACGAACCACACAGTGCCTTCTTGTGGCATAAGAGCACCAAAGAACTGTGAATGCTACAAACAATGTCAAAAGTAAGTACATCTCTGAGAGGCATCAGCTCAACTCATTTTGAACTGTCCTCAGAGGTTGTGTTTACTCACTGTTCTCATCTTGAACTTTCTTGTAAATGATTTGACAGCCTTCACTGTCAAGATAGCAATGGGGATGTGTACAACTGTGAGCATGAGCTGGGAAGGAAGATTGGTGAGGCCAGGTGTTTCCTTTATCGCAATCGTCCTGTTGATCAGCAAGGTTCAGCCATTCCAAAAAAGGGTAAAGAGGTTGTGGATTGGTACCGCATTCCTGCTCAAGGATGGTATGTGTGGAAGAGTGGAAAGCCGAGATGGTGGTGGGATTGGCTGCCATTCAAACAGTGAGATAATCCTTATTTGATAATGTAGGCAGGATGGTCAAGGTGCCTTGATTTAAATCATGACCTTTACCGTAGTTATCAATTATCCAACAATGAAGCATATCATCAAGAAGTCCAGGAGTTTCCAGGGATATTGATGTATGCTTTAATTGCTATGCATGTTGCTAATCTTGTTTAGTAAACAGGCTTTGTATCCACAACTAAGGCTTCATTTAAATCAAAACAAAATGTATGTTCGATGCAGAAGATGGGCCCTGAGAGGAAGTTATGAGGAGTTTGTAATTCCCTTAGAGGACTGCCCCTTAAATTGCACAAGCAGAGGGGTCTGTATTCAAGAAATAACTCAAATCAAGTGTATCTGTCGGAAGGTGTGAGAAGCTACCATTTGTCAGAATATGAGACGTCAAACAGGGTTCCTCAAATTCTGAGAAATTGTTGACGACATTGTATGAATATTCAGATGCCTCCAGTGTATAGGCTCAGTTGTATTTACACCCATGATAGCCACTATTTCAACTTGGCAATAAGCACGTAATGACCTTAAAGTGAAGTTACGACTGCTCTTTCATATTTAAAGGCTTCTACTGGTATTTGTTCATACTTGCTCATACTAAAGGCTGCTACTGGTATTTGTTTATACTTGCTCATACTAAAGGCTGCTACTGGTATTTGTTCATACTTGCTCATGCTAAAGGCTGCTACTGGTATTTGTTACACTTGCCATGACTCATGGATCGTACTTGTCATTAGTTTTGGTGATGTATGTACAACTGTGATCAGGGTTTCAAGGGCCTTGCCTGTGAGCTTGATGACAATGAAGAGGCTTGCTGGTTCTCCCCAACATGCAATGGTCATGGCAAGTGTAAGAGTGGGTTCTGCCATTGTGATCCAGGATGGTGGGGTCTTGGGTGCACAAGATCCAGTGCCTATGCTCTGGAGTCTGGATCAAAGGCGGTGCCCTCCAGGTATGACCTTCGAATGGAAACTGGTGTAAATTGGATGAAGACTCTGGCATAGGAGGGTTCCTGTCTGAGAACTTTTATGTCCCATTGCAGGTTGAGACTACGGATTTACATGTATGATATACCTTCAGAGCATACATTCCCAGGTCTGGATTTATAGGAAGGAAATGTTATAATGCAACATCAAGGTGCATCATGTGACATTCTGTGATGTGTGGTTATTTTGAAAATAATAAGATATCCTCTTCCATTCGCTAATCCTTCAATTAGTCTGGTTTAATGAGACATCTGAACTGTCATGGACCTAGTGTAACTTCCTTGTATGCCTAGGTGAGTATGATGATGGTGTTTACACAAGAGATAACATGTATGCAGCCTATGAGTATTTCATCAAGTACTTCTTGCAGGCAAGTAGTATAAAGAGCTTGAAGTACCTCATGGATTGCATAGGATTAAGAGACCTTGCAAACTTTTAGCGTGACCGTCATCTGCACTTATCTTTTTCAACAACAGTTCAGCATTGTGTTCTGCTTAGTGGTCCTTACATTCACCTCCTGACAGGACTGGGATGTCAGGACTGAGAATCCAAACGAGGCCAATATGTTCTTTGTGCCTGCCTTGGTCAGTCAGTGTCAAAGCATTAAGTAGGATGTAATTGTACTCTTTCGTCATCACCCCTTGGATCCATTCTTTTGTAAATTAAGTGATGAGCTTTTGCTTCAATGCTCGTTACGTTTCTGCAAGCTTGGCATAATATGTATTATTATTTCAACACCTCTTCCAATAATTTACTCTGGGTACCTGCTTTTTGTCTTCATGTTTTAGGTTTACTTCTACGCTGGCAACCTCGGCAACCCACTCCCACACTTAAGGAAAGTTGTGAAGTACATCTCTACAACTTATCCATTTTGGAACAGGACGGGTAAGAAAGGGATTCTGTCATCGCGGTGCTTTTCTCATCGCTGCATCCTGATTTTCAATTGCTTGTACCTGCATGACAACCTTGACAAATCTTCGGTGATGATTAGAGTGTTGTATGTCTTGATTTCATCAGGTGGAAAAGATCACTTCTGGTGGATGACTGGGGATCAGGGTGCCTGTTGGATGCCTGAAGATTTGATGAGGAACCCAATCAAGGTGATAGCACAGGACGAAGACTTAAAGTGTGATCCTGGCAAGTACAGAACGTGAAAACAATTAAACATTGAGTGAATATTCCCCTGAGCTCAGCATTTTTATTCATCATCTTCTGCTTTGTAGCTTGTTCACTTTGGACTCACTGGATCAAACCTCACATGGAGGGATCCACCACGTGATCTGCACTTGGACAAGGAATACGGGTGCATACTCCCTGAGCGTGACATTGTAACCCCACCTGTGGTTCATAACAAGTTTCCAAATACTGGAAAGAGTATTGATCTGTTCAAGGTAAACATTGTTTCATTGCCATTGCTACTACCTGTTATAGTGGAAACAATTCCATGTGTTGAAGGCGATTCCTAGGTTTCTTACATGCTGAAAGTCCTGTCGTACCACATGGATGGCAGTTGAAGTGCCCATGTGTAAACGTTGTTCAAAGTTTATTGAAAGTTTTAAAAACCATGAATGAATTTGTAAGGAAATGGCAATTCTCCTCTTTTGCAGACTATTTTGGAAAATCGCGGCAGTGATGCACGTTTACGAAAGTTGCTCTTATTTTTTGCGGGCGCTTTTCAGATGACAGACATGATGTACAGTGGCGGTGCTAGACAGGTATAGCAACCTCACCAAGGTGATTGATAACTGGATAATCATAGAGCAGAATTAAGCAAATAAGAGCGTAGATATAGCTATCAAATAATTATCTCATGAAAAGAATTATGATTTTTGACAGGATGATAATATGATATGATGTCCACTCAGTACGATGTGCTAAGTGATGTTGATTTTGGTTGACTGTTGTTGCAGGGTTTGAATACAACTTTTCAAAATCACAATCCTTCCGATGTGTTGATGATGCAAGGGACCACATACAGGTTGGCATGTTTAATATCCTTGTCCATTATTAAGATGCTCTTGACGCTTGATCCTTGCGCTGTGAATTCGATTAGATGATGTGGGGTTCCTGGTGAGTAGTTAGCCCCGTCCAGAGATGATGTGGGGTTCCTGGTGAGTAGTTAGCCCCGTCCAGAGATGATGCTCAATTCATTGTGACTTTGGCAAATATGCTGTGCTGCAGGTATGATGATTTGTTCTTGGATTCCAAGTTCTGCGTTGCTCCCTATGGCTTTGGCTGGGGCCTCAGACTATCCATTGCTGTGACTCATGCATGTATACCAGTCATTATTCAAGTGAGGGGCCTTGAACAAGTTACGCAAACAGTGCTTACAGCCTTGCGATTGGTAGCTATGGTATTGGTGGTTTGTGCACTCTTCGCATGTTAAGCCGGGCCTTTGTCAAGACTTGTGAGTCTGCCTTTCTCTATGACTAAGATGGTCCTCTTCATCCTTGACAGGACCATGTGCACCAACCCTTTGAGGACATTCTGCCCTATCAACAGTTTTCAGTGCGTCTCAGAGTGAAAGATGTCCCCAGTATAGTGTCCATACTGCGATCATATAGTGATGAGCAATTAGCGGTCATGAGGTATGAGCTCGGGAAGCATTGGGCAGCGTTTCTGTGGCCCAGAGAAGCTGGGGGACTTGCATACAACTACACAATCAAGGCTCTGCGAAAGAGGTAGGTCAGTTTACGCTGCTTCTAATACTTCAGCCACTCCTGGAATTCTTTGGAAGAAAATGTTTTGTTGAGTACACTGAAAATAGTCTGTGGAATTAAGATGGCGAAGCCTTCTGCTGTCTACTGGTGTATTGTAAGGTTCCTGGGTTATCATCCACAATCTCTCCTTAAAGCTGCCTACAAGCATCAAATAAATTGGATACGAATCTATCTTGAAAGTTTGTTGCACGCAATAATCCTGTTTGTTGCAAAAACAAATCTCTGTAGTATTTTTCGAAGAGAAAAGATGTCATAATGTTAACAATGTTTGATTGGAATTCAGGATGTACAATTATGCAGCCGAGTACTATCGTCTGTAACATTGACGATAGTACTGCACTACCTCGTTGAAGTGTGGCCAAGATCCTTACAGACACGGTTTGATCTGAATGCATAGATCTATGATGGTATCAATGATCAATATTGCTTGATAAATTCTTCTTCGCTCTAAGTCGAGCATTGTGATTTGTGTTGCTGAAAATATTTTTCTTAATCAGTCCTGGAATGTTTTGCAATGTACATTTGCCTTTCCGTTTGTGCTGTATTCAGTGTGTGAATAGAGTACCTCTGCAGCAGGAAGCAGCTTTAACAGATTCAATCTTGTCTCCATAAATTGTAATGAAGGATGTTCAGCACTGGGTAACTGTAATCATGAAAATGGATTCTGTGAATGCCCCTGACCCAGAAGAGGTGTGATTGAACAAAAAACCTTTTCGAAATATATTGAACAGTTCTTAATTTACTCACATGATGATCATCTCACTACGGTTGGTGTCAGCATAGTCTTAAACTTTGTCTCCCTCTGTCCTCCTGTTGGCCCTCATCTCTCAGAGGTTTTTGCATTTCCTCTCTAGCAAGCACATGAACTTAGGACCATTTCACAACTGCTACTAATGCTACTTTGTTGGAAATATGAACACTTCAATCTTCTGCTCGTCATAAAACTCATAAGCAGTTCCGATCATAAAGATAGTGATGAGAAGTGGTTGAGTTAATTATTTGGCATTATGTATTATGTAAACGGAATCAAAGGTGGCTTATTGGCCAGTGGTTATTTCAAGACTTATTTGGCATAAAATAGTGTCTTGCTGCCCCTTCTCATCACTGGTAGGACCCAGGTGTGAAATAGACCCTCTGTCCTACTGTTATGATGATCCAATGAACCGCACAGTACCCTCGTGTGGAACCTGGGCCCCAAAGAACTGTGAATGCTACAAACAATGTCAGAGGTGAGGAAGTTTTCAAGTAATATCGGGGTATCGTAGTGTTAACACACAAATTACACGAATTCGAACATTAGAGCTGTATGGTCTTCTCACTTTGATGGACATGACATGCAGCCATTGTATGGAGTTATTCGGACTCACATATTTGCGAAGAGTATGGCAAGTTCCTGAACTACAGCAAACTCCATGCATTAATTTGATGATAATAACCATCCCAATATTAATAACTGATGACGATAATATTGAATACTGCACATCGTGTGCTAAGCCTAATGTTTCTGATTTGTCTCACCCTGCATTATCCTACCCATCAATACATTTTGCATCATCAGTGTTCATTGTCACTCTGGTGGCGGTACATCTGAGTGTGAGCATCTAGAGCATCATCTAGGAAGCATCCTGGGTGAGAGTCGCTGCTTCCTGTATCGCGGACGAAGTTCAGCACAGCAGGACTCTGGTGTGCCTCGCAACGGAAGTGATGATGTGGACTGGTATCAGGTGCCCTCTCAAGGGCCTCTTGAGTGGTTAGATGGGAAGCCTAGGACTGATGAAGACAGGCTCCCAGAACATAAGTGCGTAACCGGGTATCAGGTAGTGTGCAGGCTGTGACCTTAACAACTCTCTGCTGTTTGGACCTGACACTACTGACACTGCCCTCTTTTCTTGTTTATAATGGCTCATGTACATAAGAATACTAACTGAGTACGACCTTCATCAAGAACTAGGTTAAATGCTGTACCCTGTTCTGACATCAGGAAATGGTTTTTTAAAGGAAGTGGCAAAGAGCATGTTACCTCTCTGGAGGATTGTCCACAGCTACCACAGCATTGCAGCAGCAGGTGTGTGTGTGTGCAATCCCATCATGGAGGAGTGCGATGTGTGTGCAGAATGGTAAGAGTTAGCCGCTACTTCACAATCCTCATGATTAAGTATTTTGAATTAAGTCTTCCACTTCTACTTATTTCTAACTTGCTGTGAGTTGTTTGTGATGCACTTATTGTTCCAAGTCTCTGTATCAGCAGGTCTTTTCCTCTAATGCTTTCCTTCATGACTCGATTTTCGGTCAGGGCTTCAAGGGCCTTGCCTGTTAGCTTGATAACAATGAAGAGGCTTGCTGGTTCTCCCCAACATGCAATGGTCATGGCAAGTGTAAGAGTGGGTTCTGTCATTGTGATCCAGGATGGTGGGGTCTTGGGTGCACAAGATCCAGTGCCTATGCTCTGGAGTCGCCTGGATCAAAAGTGGTGCCCTCCAGGTATGGAGCAGGGGGATAGATGTGATTGCTAATTGTTTAAGGGTCTCGTATCTTCAATTGTTTCTCCTCTATAACCGTGCAAATGATTGCAGGCACAGGCTAAAGATCTACATGTACGATATACCCTCTGAGTACACATTTCCTGGTGAGTAATTGTTGTGACTATTTCCGTTCAGCTATCCCATGCCTTGAGATTTTCAAACCTGAATCATGTCCAAGGTATCTTTATCTTTGATGAACAGGAGAGCATGAGGATGGAGACTTCCAGAGAGATGTTAACTACATTGCTTATGAGTACTTCTTGAGATACTTCCTGTATGTGATTTATTATACCTGTCGCCACCACATTCCACAACAACGTAAGAAGCACAAGTACTCCTGGTCTCCCTGTTCAGTGATGCTCATCTGTACAGTTCACACTAAGTTCTCTTTGTTGACTTCTGTATTCCCATGCTCTCTTCTGACAGGACTGGGAGGTTAGGACTCAGAATCTGTACGAGGCCAACCTGTTCTTCATACCCATGCTGGTGATCCTATAGTGCAATAATTGCTTGAAATCACGAGGCAACACTCAGCAGATTAAATTAAAGCACATTAATATGCAGATCCCATAGCTGCTGTGATGCAGCATACTAATTAATTGCCCTGCTCATATCTTGGAGTGTGATGCAGCATACTCCTACATTGCCCTACTCTGAACCTTGGAATGCCTTGACTTTTGGTCCAGGTTTACTTCTATGTTCATAATGTACAAAATATATATCCACATATTCAGCGGGTTGTGCGTTATGTTTCCACTTCGTTCCCTTTCTGGAATCGCACAGGAAAGTGATGTCTTAGTCAGGATCTGACAAAGTGCGCTTGCAAAGACCTACCATATCCTGTCTGTAGTCTCATTATATGAATAGCCTGTTTTGACAAATGATGTAGCCTTTATTTGACACAGCATCCTCATTCATCTTTGTGATGATATAATCTATGTTAGGTCTGTCTGCTCTTTGCTTTGTCAGTGCAGGCGGCAGAGATCATTTCTGGTGGATGACAGGAGACTTTGGAGCATGTTGGATGCCTCACCACCTCATGGAGACTGGTATCAAGGTGGCCATGTAGTGGACAATATTTAGACAGTGATTGGCGCAATGAGGGCCTGTGCACTTACTTTGTACTAACTTTGCAAATGTTTTGTTTGCGAATGCAAAGGACTGACTTAACCACTTTAAAGGATGATAAAAATCTCAAACTGCAGATTGTCCATTTCGGCATGAGTGGTGCCAACCTGAACTGGAGGCAAGGTTACAAAGGAGAAAGTCCTCATCCTGAATACGCTTGTTATCTTCCAGAGAGAGACATCATGGCCACGCCTGTTATACCCACACTGTTTCCCAACTCAGGAAAAAGTATGGAATTGTTTAAGGTATGTATGGTTGTGGAGTTCAAGCATGAAAACAGCAAATTGCAAAGATAGAGGGCAGGGCCATCATTTCAATATAATTAGCTTCCTCTCTCATTTTTGCTTTGCGCTCTTTATTACAATCTCATAAAAATGTTTTATATAATGTAGAAGATTAAGAATAAACATGGAAAAGATGGCCTCCTCAGGCCAATCCTGTTCTTCTTTGCTGGAGGAATCAGAGACAATGATCCATCCTATAGTGGTAGTAGTGGTAGTGCTCGCCAGGTGCCATGGAATCTGAATACTGCTTACTAGGAAGTTGATGTATGTTCGTAGTGCTAGCAGGTGGACACATTGCTTACTAGGAAGTTGATGTTCGTAGTGCTAGCAGGTGGACACATTGCTTACTAGGAAGTTGATGTTCTAGATGTTCGTAGTGCTAGCGGCAGGTGGACACATTGCTTACTAGGAAGTTGATGTTCGTAGTGCTAACAGTTGGACACATTGCTTACTAGGAAGTTGATGTTCGTAGTGCTAGCAGTTGGACACATTGCTTACTAGGAAGTTGATGTTTGTAGTGCTAAGTGGACACAAATACTCAAACTCTGAACCATCCAAGCGGCTGTCATCTGAATGACTTGTTGTTTCAGGTTTATTGTCTAGCTCATCATCAGCCTAGTTGCTTCACTCCTAATTGTGTCACTTGCTGATCAGGTTCTTGTTGCTGCTCTCAAAGGCCACAACTACTCAGATGTCCTTGTGGCCACTGGTGCCATCATGGGGTGAGAGGGAGAGGTCGTCGTAGTTGGGAGAGGTTGAGAGGTAGTGGTTTAAGTGGTTATAACTTCTTATTACACATGCTGCTGCATGCAGCACTATATTATGATGCATAGTAGTAAAGTGCATCAGACAGGGACAGAACTGTATCAGGTACTAGTGCTCCACCATTGCACTAATTATTGCTTAAGCAGATCTTAAGGATACATGTGAGATCAGGTAGATCAGGGAGAATCATCGTCAGCTAGTCTGAGGAGCTTTCAGTTTTCAACAGATGTTACATGCCCGAAGGTACAACGAGAAGTTCCTTAGTGCTCAATTCTGCTTCAGTCCCTACGGTTCCGGGGAATGTTAGCATGGCAGCGGTAGTATGCACAAATAAATAACAACAACCTACTATCTCTAAGATAACTATTTATACAGGACCATGTTTGGCAGCCCTTCGAGGAACTCCTTCCGTATCCAGAGTTTTCAGTTCGTCTAAGAGTTCAGGACATTCCTAACCTCGTACCCATCTTAAGGTCTTACATGAGAGTAGAGGAGTTGGATACAATGCGATTTGCGCTTGCTAAGCATTGGTCAGCCTTTCTATGGCCAAGGGGAAGTGGAGGAAGTGCCTATAATTACACCTTGGCAGCCCTGAGGAAGAGGTGATGAGTCCAGCTGCTTCCATGCTGAGCATCCAGAGATAGCTATTACAAGAAAATGTTGCTGTCTTTTCTGTCCTTGATGTAGAAACTTGTGCTAGCTTCTATGATCTTTTTTGGGTGAGGTTGCTCTCCGTACTTGCAGGTTGCACAACCTTGCTTCTGAGTACTACTTAAGATAATAATGCGGATAACGCATAATATTGCCTGCTCGGGCTGGAGACAATGGAATACTACTATGCTTATTGTTTATGATGCGTGCTTTTGTTTATGATGCGTAGCAGAAATGTACTTTCTGGGACGCCTTGAAGTGTAGTTTTGATAGTTTTGAACCGGATGATCGACGTGCATGATCTCACTTTTATAACATTATCCTATTATAGCATGCATGGCATTAAGTAAAACAAATACTGGCTACGTTAATTGTACTTTATTTCACAAACCAAAGCATCATTTCTTGTAAATTCGATTTGTCCATGGTTTATCCCTCTCCTTATGCTATCACTTTTTTTCTTTAAATAGGCTTTCAGGTGGCCAAGACTAATTGTACGAGACTCTTATAACATTCAGCATAATTTAACATTTTTTTTCCACATCCTCTAGAATGAAAACTGTAACCATATTAGAAATGCTTTCCTTGCTTTGCATCACATGCATCCATGTACTTCAGTTAGTGTACTGAAGGGCTGTCCATAAAAAGGAATAATGGACATTAGTAATAGATATAAAGAATGCTGCTTTCAAGGCAGAAAACGAACACAATTAAATTACAAAGGCTTCTCAGCAGTTATTGTTGTTCTGGTGTGCCCTATTGGGATGACCTGCTGCTTATTATCATTCACAGTAGTGTTTCTAGTCTTTGTTATTGAGAACTCACTCAGGGCTGCGTGGAGGCCTGGATCAGCACCGCTCAGCACCATGGACATCTTCCGCTTGATTTCCGCTCTCCTGCCTGCAAGGGGATGAGAGGATCTCCTACTTGATCCACGCCCTGAAGGCGAGCCCCTCCTGGAGTGGCTCCTATTGCCCTGATCAGGGCTGTGGGAACGAGGCATGCCTTTATGCTGCACATGAGATGTCGTGTTTGGATGTTTTACACTCCGCATGCTTTGAGATGTTTTAGCCAACTTGTCCAACCTGCCTCCACCCTCCTCAGACGTCACCATGGCCATACCCTGAGCAGCGATATCTCTTGGAACCTGAGCCACAAGCCGCCCTTCTAAGTTGGGAGTGGGGGTTGATAACTCCTCCGCCTTGCTGGTTGACTGATCAGTGACCTTCATAACTCCACCAA
>BEGY01000261.1:7099-19356 GCA_002335675.1 Chlamydomonas eustigma | reverse complement strand
TGGGCAGGGTCCCTGAGCGGGGTCGTCTCCTCCCTGGTAGTCTCTTTAATGAGGAGGCCGCCACCAGCTCCAATGCAGTTGAACTCAAGGCCTCTCTTGTGGCTCTGTCACCCATCACTGAAGTCATCTCATTCACCTCAGATCAGCTATCAGCTGTAAGTATGCATCTTTGTTTGCTGATTTGATATGCAATGAAATAACAAGAGGCTCCAATGCAGCTGCATGGAAGTGCTAAGTTTATCCCCCATGAAGAAACCTCCATCTCAGTGGTCAAATCTCGGATAATATAAGCTGTGCTTGGATCTGTTGATTTTTTGTGTGCCTCTCTTCTGCTTGCTTAAATGTAAAGCTTTTAGAGAAGTGGACCAACTGACCTTTATCTTTTCTCCTGATCTGTACTCGTCTTGACTCTATAACCATGGCTAAACCCTATCAGGTTACCAGCGGTCGTTTCATCAAGTCCAAGTCCTCCGTAGCTCCTGGGAGTTTGCAAAGTGTGAAATTTTCTGATTTAGAGCTGCACAGAATAGTAGGCACAGGACAGTTTGGGGCAGTGAGACTGGTTCGCAGCAGAACCACAAATGAAGTTTTTGCCCTCAAGGTACATCCCCTATCTCTCCGTATTAAAAAGTTGTGTCAGGATAGGGTTTACGGGATAGGGTTTAGTGCAGGTCAGAGACTGGTGATGAAATCTTTTTACAACAAATGTCATTGAAGTATCACATTCTCTATTGAGTACTGCATGCTTAAGAAAGTCATGTTTGAACTTGTCGTGCAGTCGATGCACAAGGCACCTATTGTGGAGAGTAAGCAGATGGAGCATGTTGTGAATGAGAGGCGGGTGCTTGAGGAAGCCAACTATGGATTCTGTGTGCAGCTGAAAGGCGCTTACCAAGACAAGCGCTCTCTGTACCTACTACAGGTGTGTGTTAGGAGGGAGGTTTATTGTGGTTATGATTATATCGGTTATAGTAGTTGCTGGTGATTAGGTCAATATCACACATCTTGATTTGAGCGTGCAAATAATGTAGTTCTTTTCCGGCTTTGTAGCTGTAGTTCCTAATTGCTTTCAAGCAGTGCTTCCTCACTACCTATCATACAAGCTAGACTCAGATCACTGTGTTTTGGACTGATCCTTTTAACCCTAAACCCTATCATCATAGACCTTTGATCCTTTTAACCCTAAACCCTATCATCACCAGGAGTGGGTCCCAGGTGGAGAGTTATTCCATCATCTAGACCTTGAAGGGGCATTTGATGAGCCAACCTCAATGTTTTTTGCAGCAAATGTGTTGCTTGCCCTTGACTTTTTGCATAAGAAGGTGATGATTAAAATTTACGAGTAAGTTTGTGAAATTTGTGTACTGCTTTGTAAGTACTCTACCCTTCATGATAGATAGCTGTTATGTGCTGTGGAGAGGACCTACATTATGTGCTGTGGACAGGGCCTAAATTTTCTACAGGGTCCTTCTCTTTGTTCAGGGCATGGTTTGTCGTGATCTTGATTTTCTCTATGGTCCATATTTTTGTTCAGGGCATGGTATATCGTGATCTCAAGCCAGAAAACTTGTTGGTAGACGCACAAGGCTACCTGAAAATGGCAGATTTTGGCTTCGCCAAGTATGTTGGAGAGGACAAGACCTTCACTATTTGCGGCACACCAGATTACCAGGCTCCAGAAGTAAGGGGATATTCTGTCTATTTAAGTAAAAGCACAGTGCATCACATTAATTTCGCATCACCATCGCTGCCTTATCTGTCATCCATCAGGTGATCATGAGAAGAGGGACTACTAAGGCAGCTGATTATTGGGGGCTGGGTGTGTTGATCTTCGAGATGCTAGTGGGGGATCCCCCCTTCAAGAGCTTAACTGGGGATCCTTGGGACACATTTAGGTGATACAACAGATATGTAATATGTAATATGTACAGCAGACATCTCTTGCCTAGGTAACAACATGTCTGAAAACAATAGGTCAGCTCTGCACATGCACTAAGCATCCTCAAATTTAACATTACCCCTCTCCTGCACTTCCAGGCGTACACTGTCTGGTCGTTTCTACGTCCCCAACTTCATTTCAGACGCCGCTGCAGATATTATTTTCAAGCTGCTACAAGTAAATCCAGACAAGCGTTTAGGTTCTGGAAAACTTGGGGTGGAGGAGATCAAGCAGCATCGTTTCTTCAGCCGCATTGATTGGCAGGCCCTGGAGCAGAAGAAGCTGCCGGCACCTATGAGACCTAAGTAAGCACACCATGATCTAAATTGCAGGCTTGTTCTGTAGGAGCTTGTGCTCATACACCTTTACTTGTTCTGTAGGAGCTTGTGCTCATACACCTTTACTTGTTCTGTAGGAGCTTGTGCTCATGCACCTTTACTTGTTCTGTAGGAGCTTGTGCTCATGCACCTTTACTTGTTCTGTAGGAGCTTGTGCTCATACACCTTTACTTGTTCTGTAGGAGCTTGTGCTCATACACCTTTACTTGTTCTGTAGGAGCTTGTGCTCATACACCTTTACTTGTTCTGTAGGAGCTTGTGCTCATACACCTTTACTTGTTCTGTAGGAGCTTGTGCTCATGCACCTTTACTTGTTCTGTAGGAGCTTGTGCTCATACACCTTTACTTGTTCTGTAGGAGCTTGTGCTCATGCACCTTTACTTGTTCTGTATGTTCTTGATCATTGTTTTGGAACATTTATCCTTACTGCTCTTGTTTCGTCAAAATTGATCAATCTGCAGGATTCGAAATCCACTTGACACAAGCAACTTTGATAATTTTGACAGTGCTGATGTTGAGCCGCCTGCCATGCCACCTGGGAGAGCTGAAAAGCAGCCCAATTGGGATTTATGGGAATGGATTGAGTAAAATTGATGCACACTTAGATGTTTTATTTAATGCAGTCTGGAGGTTTGACTCTCACACGTGGCAGTGTTATCTGGAAGATGTCTAGTAGATCCGATGTCTTATCCTGTAGGATGAATGTCACAGGATAACCTGCACTGATGATGTAAGTGGTAAGGTGCAACAGGCATGAGAGTAATGTTGTGAAGTACTCTTCACTTAAGGAAGGAGCAGATGATGTGACCAATAGCTTCAATCTAATCATATCTATAAAAATGTGCACCCATGTTTTCTTTGTCTGGTTACTTGAGTCCATTGCGAATAAGTGAAGTGTCTAACGAGTCCATACCCTTACATGACGAGGACTACTTTTGTTCTCATTTCAGCTTATGTACTTTCAGTCCTAGTATTTCTGTTCTCTTCTTGTCACACCCCAGCTCAGCCAGCACCTGTTCTGCAAAAAGCTTTAAAACTCAAATGAATTAGATAAGTATAAGGAATCAATAATACATTAAGTTGCCTCTATAATACTCACGCACAGCTCACTATTCACATCTGTGTCCATCTGCCTTTCCAGTAACTTCTCTAGAAGTTTGAAAAATCTATGCATGTGTGATTACATTCCTTCAGGTGCAGCAGACACTGTGACTCTTCTTTGAAGATTCGTCATTCTTGTACCTGCATAGCGTTGTCAAGACTACACAAGGAGTGAATTCGTAGCGCTAAGTCTCATCTCCGGATGCAGTAGCTGTACTTTCTTGTTTAAGCACTCCATAATAATTCTCAAAGAATAAGCTTGAGACAAATGTGTCCAAGCGCCATCCCCGTAAAAGTGCCGAGTGCATATCCTAAAGTCGCTGTCAATATACTTGGAACAATACTTGAGGTCCAACCTTTTGCTGCTGCCATCCCTGCAACAGTTGTTGGCCCTAGCATCCACATAGAAACAAAAATAGTATTAATGAGTATGTCTACATCAAGAGGCAAGCTGCACTTTGTCTGTATTATGGCAATTGGTATGCAAACTCTTTAACAGTTTGTTTCCAAAAGGACACAAGTTATGATCCAGTCCAACATTACCTCCGATGTTTGCATGGGATGCCAGCAGTACATCTCTCCTCGTGAATCCTAATGCAGCTCCTAAACCCAGGATGAGCACCAAGTGTCCCGCCAATGCAATGAAGGAGAACACAAACAGCACTGGTGCAGTACTTATCACTAATCCAACATTAGCGCTAGCTCCAATAGTTGCATAGAAGATCTGCATTTATCAAAGAAACTCGGAGTTAAGATATGAGCAATTTAGGTTTAGTGACTTCTTCAACAAATTTCCAAAGTGGTTGCCTCTTCAATCTTTGAAGTACAAACAATTCAGTAAAGAACATGGCTAATGAAACATTGTTTTTACAACAGTTCAAACCTGCATCAGTATCTGAGCCATTCCTTGTGCTGAGGGCGCAAGAGGAGCCAATGCTGTTGGGAGAGCTGTTGCAAGTATGACTGTAATTGCAGTAGTGACTGTTATAAACTGCCCGGCAATACCCATGGCTTGGGAAATAGTGTAGCTGAGATAACATATGGTGACTGAAAAAGCCAATGCCAAGAGCCCTGATTCAACCTGCTGTTGGAATTTCATCCTATCAAGTTACATTAACCAACTTAACCAACTGAGAAATGACACCATGTTTCACAAATAAAACTAAGAACATTTTTTATCTTTGCTCCAAAAATCATTTTGAAAGGAGACATATGTGGGCAGTTACTAATAACTAGCAACGACACCTGGATAGGTTCCCTAGACCTGTACTGAACTCCTAGTTGAGCATCTTGAGGTGGCAGGTGACAAGATGTCGTGTTGATGGACTCATTACATCCAGTCGATGATGAGGATGATGTGGATGATGAGGATGCGATTGGAGGAACGCCAGAGCCTTGTTGTGGAGGAGAGTCAGGGGGAAGGGCCCTTGCCAGAGAGTATATTGCAGTGAAGTAGAGTGTGAGAATTAAGTCGTCTGCAGCCAGGCCAGCACCTACGTTGAATACACATGCAAGAGACTCAAGAGGAACAGTCTGATTGATTCCGAAACCCTTCTCTTGGTTGTAAAGCAACCATACAGTAATAACAATAATCCCTTTGCTCTGAGGATGTGTGTTCATTAAGCGAGAATGACTCAAAGTGAAGTGACCACTCAAAAGGGGTCTTGAATTTCTGCTCACCAAAGATACTAGGAGACACTTCCAATGACTCTGTAACAGCCATGTAGTTGACAGCCCCTCCAATATGACGTGCAGTGAGCGCTGACGCAACTCTCCATCCATCTTCACCAATAAATCGCCCTGCACAGGAAAAACGAGCAGACGTCATGAAGCAATTTCAAGGTATTGTGCTTATCATGCTTTGTAAACCAGTCTCAAATGATACATGCATCATCAGGTAAGCAGCCAGAGGGATCCCAATACATCATCTCACCTAGAGGCATGATCAGGGAAGCAGCCAGAGGGATCCCAATACATCATCTCACCTAGAGGCATGATCAGGTAAGCAGCCAGAGGGATCCCAATACATCATCTCACCTAGAGGCATGATCAGGGAAGCAGCCAGAGGGATCCCAATACATCATCTCACCTAGAGGCATGCTCTGGGAAGCAGCCAGAGGGATCCCAATACATCATCTCACCTAGAGGCATGATCAGGTAAGCAGCCAGGGATCCCAATACAGTTGTGATTGAGCCTAGAAGAAAGGCTGGCAACAAACGACCAGTCTCACTAATGACTCTCCTGAAACAAGGCGGCAGAGACATGTTGGTTAAAGGTTGAATAACTTTCATTCTAATGTTAGCAGGTAGAGAAGCCAATGACATGTTGGTTAAAGGTTGAATAACTCTCATTCTAATATAAGCAGTTAGAGAAGCCAGGGACAGTGTTTAGTACTTCAAGGTCTCAAACATCAAGGCCCCAATGGCAGCCATTTGACGTCACACCTGAGGTTGGCAGAAAATAGGAGTAGAGGAATGGCCAGAGGAAGTATGAACTTATAGACAATTTTAAGCTCTGGAGCATTGGTTGGGAGCATCCCAACATTCACAGCCACCATGCCAGCAAGGGTAGCAACCAGGGCCCTTCACAGGATGAGAAGCTGTTTAGAAATAGAAAGGTTAGTGTACAAGATGAGATACCTGCTTTTGGAGTATAATGAAGATCATCAATGGCAAGATTCCTTGAATGTCCATCTACTAGTTTAGTCAAGTATAAACACACTACTCTGCCCTTACCCACTGAGCTCTTTCCCAAGGCGTGTTCTCTCTGACCTGTGTATGGAAACATAATTATGATTGTCTGATCCCAAAGTTCTGTCACATTCATCGCAAGCGTTTGCATGTGTGTAGTCCTACCCACCACACTCCAACAGCCCCACATATCACCAAGACTGCCCACACTCCCCATGGCCCAGCAACTGGAAGAATGCCCTTGCCAAGTTCTACTACTGGTTTAGCTATGACTATGACATCTGTCAAGCCTTGAAATGCAGAGACAGGAGTGTTAACAACTGCTCTCCTTCCTCCCAAGATGAGAGCATCATAGGATACAAGCTTGTATGATTTATTCAAACCAGTTTGACCATGCGTTTTCAGCTTCGAAGATGAAGTTTTGCTGCTGTTCACGGAGAAGTGAAAAGATTTTACAGCGATCGTCTGCATATGCAAATGCTACAGGGATGTTCCGTCAAAACATTGGTATGTTGATGAAAGTGACACATGTGTTCCTTATCTTTGTCATTATTTGTCGCATATCTTTGAAGGCAGTACGGCTTTTTCAGTTCCCTGTTGCGTTTGCTATCATCAGAGGGAATTCATTCAGCAAATGGATATGACACCAACTTTATAAGCATTCCAGCTAATGTATATATTTGAAAATGCGGCCTCCACATTTACTTGAAGGGTAGGTACTGCTGGCAACCCCGATGGTCGTGACAATCATTTACCTAGAAGATGGACTGTGACGATCATTTACCTAGAAGATGGACTGTGACGATCATTTACCTAGAAGCAGATGGACTGTGACGATCATTTACCTAGAAGATGGACTGTGACAATCATTTACCTAGAAGATGGACTGTGACGATCATTTACCTAGAAGATGGACTGTGACGATCATTTACCTAGAAGATGGACTGTGACGATCATTTACCTAGGAGATGGAGTGTGACGATCATTATCTAGAAGATGGACTGTGACGATCATTTACCTAGAAGATGGACTGTGACGATCATTTACCTAGAAGATGGACTGTGACAATCAGTTACCTAGAAGATGGACTGTGACAATCAGTTACCTAGAGTGACATGGAGGACACTTCTGAAGAGTGACATGGAGGACACTGCTGAACACATGGAGGACACTGTTGCACACATTAGGGATAAGTTTGAGGATTATTGTGGCAGAGAATATTTCAGTCTTGTTGTGAAGGATTGGGTGCTTGACATCCAAAGGAAGACAGCTTTGAGGCCCCTCCTCCAAGTAGTACGCCTCATAAATGAATCTGCTGATTCAGAAGCCACTTCTTGTTTGAAGTGGCCAATAAGCTCCTCCGCCTGCACTAAGCTATGAACAGCAGGCTGCTGTTAGACAAAGCACGTAGGCTAGCAACACCTCCGCCTGCCGCACTGATTAGCACACTGGGCAGAGTAGGATCTGACAGACTGCCAACAGCCCAACATGACCATAATAGTCTACAAGGAGAGAAATTCCAACTGAGCTGATGCTTTGTCTCGCCTCACCCTATACGTGAAGCCGATGCACACGTAACTGAAGCCGATTCATACAGAAGCCGAATCAGCACCATAGGAATGACAATTTGTGAATGCACAGTGAAGATGATACCAATTCATTTGCCCGGATTAACCTTCTCAAACAGCAACTTCTTGAACTCCTACCAGCACTTGTCATTGTCTCCGATCCAATCCTCAGTGACATCATTGCTGCATATCAGACTGATCCTTATTATGCACATGAGAACTCATCTCGTCGTCCTAGCTACCTTCAGCAGTGAGACGACTCCCTTTGGTTCTTCGTCCAAGAGAGAGTCGTAGTTGTCTCCAATAATCCCATCATTAGGGCATGATTTCCATGATGAACCAACAGCAGGTAATCACGGATATCTCATAACCCTGAATGTCACTGCACGACTGTTCTGGTGGCCAAGCATGACATGCCATATTAAGCAGTACATCAGGAGTTGTGCTAGCTGCCAAAGGATCAAACCAAGCACACAACCTCAACCAGGTCTCCTAAATCCACATGCAGTCCCACGTACGCACAAACTACACAAACCCTTTTGCAACAATTAACAAACCTCTTGTGCGTACGGTCCCACAGCGTTCGTGGTCTCATGTATCCATGGATCTGATTACAGACGTCTGCCTAAGTCAACATTTGTAGGCAAAACCAACGAATGCATATTCACCTTTGTGGACATGTTCAGCAAGCAGAGCCACTTTGTGCGAGCCAACAAATCCATAACCTCACCACATCTGGCTGCAATCTTCCTTGAAACAGTGTTCAGATTGCATGGCTTACCCTCAATTCTAGTCTCTGACCAAGACACAAGGATCACTGCTGAATTCATCCGGCAAACTCTATTCAAATCTCTGGGTACTAAACTCAACATGTCAACAGCCAACCATCCGCCAGAGACGATGGCCAGACAGAGGGGACATATCGCACCATTGAACAAATGGTGCAAGCCTATGTGTATGTCACCCCTACATGATGATTGGGCCACTTGGTTGCCAATTGCAGAATTTTCCTGTAACAATCATGTCTGCAGCCAGGCCAGCACCCACCAAAAACAATTCAAGAAAAAACTTACATTTAGCAGCGTACTCCATAAAATCCTCTAAGTCAGAGCTTGTAAGACGACTTAAATCCAAGTACATCGCTGAAATTTCTTGCAGAGCATCCACAAATTTCTTACGCGACATATATACGAGATCTGATAAATAAATATTACAGAAACTCGTCATTGCATTCTCAACATACTACAGTCAACNGCTGTATGCAGCACTGCATCACCTCCAACAAGTTGCAAAGCCTCAGCAGGGGGTGCTGCTGCTGCTGCAGGGCCAGCTGAACCTCCCCCCCACTGCATAGCTGCTGCTACAGCTCCAGTTCCACCTCTTCCCAACTGCAGAGCCACATGTGCATTATGTTCTTTCTGGGCCACAGCTTGTAATGCATGGGCCTCCTCATCACTCAAAATAAGAGACTGTGATGACATGAATATATGTCTCTTCCTTGCATTCCCTAGTCTGCCAATAGACTTGGCATTGTTTCCCTTCAGAGGCTGTACCACTTGTGATAGCCTCTGCACAGTGCTTTGGCTGTCCAGGGCACCTGGTTGTTGTGCATGCCAATCTTTGGCCACCACCAGCCTATTCACTTGTTGTCTTGTGATCTCATGCTCTGTCTTGTTCACATGAAGATCTTGCTAGGCTCTCCTGTTCATCTCTTCCATCATGTCATTCATCAGCAGTGTCAAAGTATGGACTTGGCTTGTGGTGTTGTGATTCTGTCCAATTATGGTATGCAGTGCTTTGGTCATCATATGATTATGCCTCATGCTGGATGTTCCTTGCATCCCCTCAGTTTGATGCTGAAGATGATGGATCAAGGGAAGTTGTGCAGCAGAGGTAGAGGCATGTTCCTGGCATAATGTTGACCAATGCTATATCAGATCACTCTGTATCTTCTGTAGATCAACATGGTCATGTTGTTGCAGCTGTAACATCAATGTCACTTGCCTCTTCTTGAAGTCATTGACTTGTGTGAACATGGCCTGTCTGGTTTCTTCTACAGCACTTGAGAGCTGTCTGTCTAACTCTTGTTTACCACAGCCATATACATTGCCATATAGGCCTATATAAGCTTCTAATTAATTGACGGGGCTAGCGAATTGCTTACATAAACCTTCAGGTAATATTTAAACTAATCTCTCTGAGATGATGTCGTAGAGATGATGATTCATCAATGTTCCTTAATGCAATGAAAACATGTTTACGCCGTCAGAGAGACGCGACTTGCTGTACGGCTGAACGAGGAAAAATCAGTACATATGGCAAGCCCAAGTTTATGAATGAATGATGTTTGCTGAATTGTTGTATGTATAGTCGTATATTGATTGTAAAAATGTCTGAAATGAAAGCATGTAGTCCTGGGCGTGGAAAAGGTAAGTGTGAAATGTAAATTTGACTGTAGTATGTTGAAAAAGAAACGACGAGTTTCTAATTGTCTTTATTTATCAGGGGTCGCATGTGTGACACGAACTAAATATAGTCACATATGTCTCGCATAGCTTTGCTATATTTAGTTCGCTTCAAATATACGAGCCCTGATAAATATAGACAATTTGAAACTCGTCGAGGCTACTTCGGAGATTATGATATAGTACAAATTCCGAAGTAGCCTGTTGAGTAATGTCCAAGTATGTCTCACATATGTCTCGCATAGCTTAGAGTTATTATGAGCCGCATGCATTAACGACATACTAGTATACATAATAGCAGTCCAAGTGTCATGAGGACGGCGTACTATGCTAGTTAGCTCATACAAATGTTATTGTCCTTGATTGCAGATGTCTAAAGAAGTTTGTTTCTCTGCAAGAACAAGTCAGATCCCATACGTAAAGAATGTTGCGTCCGCGCTCGAGGAGAGAGGCATTCGTTGCTTTTTTCAAAATGACATATGCCTCACGGGCTCCCACTGGCAAAATCAGTGGTTCAAAGCGGCTTCTGAAGCTGCAAAAATCGTTTGCGTGTTGACTTCCGACTACCCTCTGTCAGAGCCATGTTGCAAGGTCGACCATCAATACGGATTGTTGATATCATGCTCCTGATAGATACCTAGAATCGGTTTGATTTTAATTTTGATTTGCTCTTCTGCAGGAATTTCTTGTAGCTGAGAACAAGAAGACATTGCTCGTAATCTACAAGGATCCCGTAACTGAAATACAGAAATGCAAGGTTAATGATCACAACGGGGCTGTGCTCATGTATGTGGACTGTGGATATCAGGGCCTGCCCCCAGATGATATACAGTTTGTTGCAAGTGAGATCTTCAAAGCAGTGAGAGGTACAAACATGAACGCTACGACTGCTGCTGGGCTGGAGAAGGGCATGGCAGCAGTGTCCATTCATCAGGTATCAGAGTAGCATATTATAGTGGGCCTGAAACATGATACACATGATAACCTCACATTAAACTGCTACTCTGTTTCATTGCTTGATGAGTCATCATCTCTACGACCTGTGTTCTCATCTGCCACATCTTCATTGCCAAGCCTCCGCAGCCAGGTGCCCTGTTAGCTGCTGCAAAAGCTGGAAACTTGATTGAGGTCAAGGACCTCCTGGACAAGGGTGCTGACAAGGAAGCCAAGGACAAAGTAAGCTTTGCTTTTTCTGCTTACAAAGTTAATGTACGCATATGCCTTCATAAGGTGATGTATGTGTCTGGTAAGGGCACCTTTTTTTTAAGATAATGCAGTCCCACCTGCTGTCTTTCAACTGCTAATACTGTTGCATGCTGTGACTGGGTTGTCATTATTGGTTACTGCAGAATGGGAGCACTGCTCTGCATGGGGCTGCTGAGAATGGCCACAAGGATGTGGTAGCTCTGTTGATTGAAAAGGGTGCAGACAAGGAAGCTAAGAACGATGTGAGTACCACTGATGCTGCTTGTAACTCTAACCTGTGTAGTGTACAGCAGCCTTGAGAAGGTGATGTATGTGTCTGGTAAGGGCACCTTTGTTTTTAAGATAATGCAGTCCCACCTGCTCTCATTCATCTGCTGATACGACTGTTGCATGCTGTGACTGGGTTGTCATTATTGGTTACTGCAGAGTGGGTGCACTGCTCTGCACTGGGCTGCTTGGAGTGGCCACAAGGATGTGGTAGCTCTGTTGATTGAAAAGGGTGCAGACAAGGAAGCTAAGGACAATGTGAGTACCACTGATGCTGCTTGTAACTCTAACCTGTGTAGTGTAGTAGAGCAGCCTTGAGGAGGTGATGTATGTGTCTGGTAAGGGCACCTTTGTTTTTAAGATAATACAGTCCCACCTACTGTCATTCAACTGCTGATACAACTGTTGCATGCTGTGACTGGGTTGTCATTATTGGTTACTGCAGAGTGGGTTAACTGCTCTGCACTGGGCTGCTTTGAATGGCCACAAGGATGTGGTAGCTCTGTTGATTGAAAAGGGTGCCAACAAGGAAGCTGATGCCCTTTCTTTTTTTGGTGTGAGTACCACTGATGCTGCTTGTAACTCTAACCTGTGTAGTGTAGAGCAGCCTTCATAAGGTGATGTATGTGTCTGGTAAGGGCACCTTTGTTTTTAAGATAATGCAGTTCCACCTGCTGTCATT
>BEGY01000260.1:0-14111 GCA_002335675.1 Chlamydomonas eustigma | reverse complement strand
GGGCATGGCAGGAGGTTCCCGGTTAGGGTTTAGGGTTTTTTTTTTTATCTAGTAATATCCGTTAACCTAATACATTTTCCCCTAGGAAATGATGCTATATCCGGATATCCTCTATTCTGGTGAGCATATCCGGCTAACCGCTAGACTTTTAGGGATACAACTCAATACATATCATCATTATGTTGTGGCATGCATGGATTATTGCCTAGCACTGAAACGTTGGCGTGCATTATGCAGTGCATAACATTCAGGTCGGCGTGATGTAATGCAAGCACTTATTTGCTTTAATAAGGTGAAAACAAGTTTGCAATATTTAGCATTCAAGTAATTCAAGTGATGCTATACTAAATGCAGTGCTAAGCATTCATCAACAGGTTATGGCATGCATGGAATTCCTAGCACTGAAGCGATGGCGTGCATGTAGTGCATAGCATTCAGGTGATGGTGATTGTATTCAGTGTAGGTGGCTCTAACTATGGCTCAGGTTGCGTTTGGTTTTGTGAAGTCGCGACTCCACACAACTGGTTGTATTGCTGGTTGCGATGGTACAACCCAGGTTGTGTGAAGTCGCGACTCCACACAACTGGTTGTACTGCTGGTTGTACTTTAACACTCAAAACTGCCAGTCGCTGCCAATTTTAGCAGTATTGAATGCTTGAATGCTATGCACTGCATAATGCACGCCAACGCTTCAGTGCTAGCAGGCAATAATCCATGCATACCACAACATAATGATGAATGCTAAGCTCTGCATGCAAGTCATTACCCTTGGTGCACTGCTAATGTACCTGGTAAACTGTTGAAGGTACTTCCCACTCTGGTAGCTCGCGTTGATTCATACGCTTTCCGCTCACGCCCCGATGGTGAAGGGCAGGGCCAAGTCTTGAATGAAGAGGGAAACTTAGTTCCTCTCACTTTGGAGGAATGCGAGCGTATCCTTGGTTACCCTACAGGGAGTACTGATATCCATGCTATATCATTTCATGCACGACACCATATTCTTGGTTCTTGTTTTGATGCATTTGCAGTTTCACATCTGCTTGCTTGTGCATTCGCATTACGCTTTTCTATGGTATTACCAGATGATACCTACCCCTCATCACATGTTTCTGAGCTGGGGGGGGGACAGCTTACTTTTGACTTGCCTAACGACTTACTCTCTGTCGTTTTGTCAGGCCATGAGTTCCTTTCTCTTGCAGCTCAGCATCTTGCTGTTGAGCGTCAGGAGTCCTCTACTTCCACTGACCCTGATATCTGGATGGATGACCACACTTTGGCTTTCCTTCTTGATCCAGGCATGGATCTGTCCATGCATTCAGATGCAGAGAGGAAACGCATTCTGCGGCGTGCTTCTTCCTATGTCATGACAGGGAAGTTGTTGTATCGTAAGATGCCTGATGGTAATCTTAAAGTTGTACCTGAACCATCACTTACACTTGAGATTGCTAAGAAGCTGCATGAAGATAATGGTCACTTTGGTAGACGTCGCAACACAGCACTTACCATGTAGAGATATTGGTGGAATGGCTTATGGGATAACTGCAATACTGTTGTCAAGTCATGTCAAGCCTGTTCATGTACTAAGGTTTCTTTCAACTCTCAATCACCTGTCTTGCATCCACTCCCTATACGAGGATTGATGTATCTGGTGGAGTCTATATGGTGGAGTCTTGACACTGCTGGCCCCTTTGAACCTACAAGACAGAGTAGGTCATACCAGAGTGCTGGTTTGTGTCGAGCACTTCTCAAAATTTGTAGAAGTATTTCCATTGAAAGATAAGTCATCAGCTGAGATTGCTTATCATTTCTTACATGGTGTCATTGCAAGATATGGTGCCCCTGCTGAAGTATTAATTGATGGAGGTGGTGAATTTCAGGCAGAGTTTGATTACTTACTACTGAAATGTCTCATTGATCACCGAGTCACTAGCCCTCATCGCCCTGAAGCTAACGGTGCCTCTGAACGCTTTGTCAAAACTGTGAAAATAGGCATTGCTCGTTACGTTGAGTCAACTGGGTCCACTTTTGAATGGGACCTTTTCCTACCCTAGATTGCTTATGGCTATCGTGTCACACCTCATGAGAGCACGAAGCTAAGTCCATATAAGATGGTATATGCTGTTGATCCAATCATGCCTTCATCTGCTAGGGAGCACCTTACTGCACCCATAAGCTATGATGATCCTGAGATTGCAGCTAAGTCTGTTCTTGATTATCGCTCACTGTTGCTTGCTGAATATTGTGCAACAGCAGGTCAAAATCTCCTGATTACCCAACACAGAGATACGCTGCGATACGCAAAGCTGCGTTCTGGGGCATACATGCCACAGTTGAGAGAGTTTAAACTCGGTCAGTTTGTTTACATCAAAGATCATGATTCTATGCATGACTCAGCTAAGTCTCTGATTTTGAGAGTAAAGGAAGTCCGCCCATGTGGTGTTTTGATACTTATGGGTAGAGACAGCAAAACCCTAGCAGTCAATAGCAAACATTGTACTCCATGCCATCTCTCCATTACTGAGATTGAGGAAGCATCACTCGTGTTTGCTAAGCCGACTATTGATCTGCCTTGTGAGAATGCAATATGCCTCATGATGACCATGTCATGGTTCTGTGTGACTCTTGTAATAGAGGATATCATATTTACTGTCTCACACCACCACTAACCACAGTACCACCCGGCATATGGGTATGTCCCGAGTGTTCACATTCAGGGGTTACGGAGCTTACTATCAAGACGCTCTGGGCCACGGATCAGTTCTACCAGGATGCCAGGCGAGCCAAGGAGTTCAGGCCAACATCTGGTCCCCGCCATAAGCAGCGGGGACGGCCAAGAAACATTGCTATTCCGGCAACCATTACACCACCAAATGCTCCTACCCTCCTACTAAAGCGTGGACCAGGGACCAAAGAAGGTTCCTACTGCCATGGTAGCACTAATGCCCACCTACAAATGGTCATACCCTCGGGCAGTTGAGCAGGGTCTTCCAGATCTTCTACCTGGAATTTCAGACCCCGCCTTTTCCAAACATATTTCATCCTTCTCACCTGAAGGCAACCGTTTCAAGCAGCACTTCAGCCCTGTCAGCGCAGCGGAGCTCTCAACCCTCCTTCACCTCTTGGACGATTCATACAGCCACAGCATTCTTGACATAACCCATGGAGCAGCAGCCGGAGTCATTCTTCACCTACCTTCATCATTCCTTCTGATTCTAATAGCGCAACTGACAACGTTTGGATGTTGATATCCAGCAGCTCTGGAGTTAAGCATTTCATTCTTAAAGATTCCAAGGATCAGCTAACCGGGATTCTATTAGCATCATCTGAATATGTGCTTACATCATAAATAAACGCTCATGCATAATCTCATTTCGCATGTGACACATACAATTCATGTGATAGTTGTATGTGTACCTCTCTTCTGTCTCTGCCAAACACGTTTACTATGCCCTTGACCCACCCGTGCTAGGAACGCGTTTGGGGCTTATAGTGGAAGGTTCTTTTTGTGGGTTTTGGCGCAGTCTTCAAGTCGCCACCCTTCCAGGCAGAGATATTCTTGTATCCTAGTGCTATTCATCGTAGACACTATATTATTCAGCTTGCACATTTGCATTTCAGTTCTTTAATCTTCCTTAAATGGGGGGGAGTAGTGAGGTTGCATGCCTCATGATCTAGTTCTAGCGCAGTGTTACACCGGTGCAGTGTTAGACCGTGACAGCTGTCACAGCGTATGATTGAACTGACGTATGACTACACTTTATGAGACGTTTGTGTGTGTGTGAGGTACGGGCGTACCTCACCTTTCTGATCGTCCGTACATCTGGTTACTTAAAGGATAGGAGAAGGCATTCTGCCTTCTTTTTCAACTTACCTTTGCCTTTCCTTTTAATATTAATCTTAACTTAGCACTTAATCTTAGACTTAGTACTCACCCTCCTTTAGTTCGGGTATCGGGTATCGGGTCTCCTGCTTCAGTCGATCTATTGATCATCGACTGTGGGCAACTTGGCTATTAAGATATAGATTGGATCGGTTCATATGTCACTAATTGTTAGAAGCCCTCCACAGACAGGTCAGTCTGCAGTCAGGTGGCAAGTTGCCCTCCTAGAAGCAAAGCTAGAAGTGTAGAACCCCAGCAACCTTGACAGGCGAATCCGGTCGCCTGATCTAAATCCCCACCTTTAAAATAGTGAGGTTGCATGCCTCATGATCTAGTTCTAGCGCAGTGTTACACCGGTGCAGTGTTAGACCGTGACACTCACCGTGGTAAAATAAGGCTTTTAGAAGCTAAAATCAAACATATTATAAGGCTTATAGAAGCTAAAATCAAATATATTTGATTTTAGCTGGTTAAAGCCTTATTTTACCGCATGCAGTGATGAACTGGGATGTTCATCTACAGTCGTGTAAACGCACACCCTTTGAGTGTGCGTTTTATTATTACTGTAAAAAATAATGTAAAAATAAGTAAATTTGACTCAGGTTAAATCTGTAGATCTCATAGACGTTGTGACTTAACCTAACACATTATCAACCCAGATCAACCCAGCGTTGATACATTTGCGGATTGATGAGTATATTTTAACCACTGTGTCATCATACAAAATGTAAACTGCACTTACAGTTTTGATTTGCACCTTTTTACTTATTACATTCAGCACTGACAGGCGTCGCCTTTTTTTGTGCTACGAGAGTAGCACTTTCTCGAACTAATTCATTAATAGTAGGCATATTTAAAGAAGAAAGTGCATTTTAAGAAAAAAGCTAGCATTAATTATCATTTACAATTATAATAATTATTTATATGACAGGGTTCTGCAGGGTGCAACTCTGCAAGGTATTTTGGAAATTGAAACCTACAACGTACGCGAAAACACCGAAACACATTGAAAAGCATCGTTGATTAACAATATTAAACCCACTTACATGAGAAATATGGCAAACACCAAAGCGACATCGTATTTGTTATCATTTTGTCTAATTGTTTTTTTATATACTGTGGTCGTCCAGCGTCTTTTCAACATTTACGATGATAATGTCTTATTTGGGAATGACAAGGTTTTGCTGTTTGACGTCTGTAATGGGTTTGCTAACCAAAGACTTAGCTTATTATACGGGATTATTGCGTCTATTATAAGCAAAAGAAATCCTATGATACCTCTAATGGTTGGCGATGGGGACCTGCCTGAGGGTAAACAGTCTTATAATATTCATTTTAACGATGTTTACGACCATGTGCATTTTGTTTCTACAATGAAATCTTTTGGGGTATATTTTGTTGATAGATCAGATTATCATAGCTTAGATGCTGCTATACTGAAGACAGTAAACATCTCTAATTACATTCGTGTACTACAGTCGTCTGCTGCCGAAAGAATCCTTCATATATCATGTCCCCTCTTTGCCATACCCCCTCAGCATTTAAGAAGATTCAGGTTCATCACAAAACACTTTCACAGAGGCTTGATCCCATCACACAAATTACAGGTATATTTAATATCGTTATAACAGTACTGATAAGTTAGTAACAAATTTTGTATTTTTCAGGTTGCGTTGAGGAATTGGCACTCGCAGCAAAGTTCTCAATACAACTCCCTACACTTGAGAGCTGAGAATGATTGGCTCAAGCATTGTTCATTATGGAGTGCTATAAATGATGGTGTTGTACGTGATAATTGTCTTGGAGATTTGGATCACTTGGGCTCAACCATAGAGTCATTCGATTTTGACAAATCATTGCCACTGTATGTGATGACGAACTTGAATGATAAGAGCACCTTGCTTGAAGACGCTCTGCAGAGATTACGAGAATCCGGATTTAAGGTTTATCTTTTCCTTGAAGATAATCTCTCCTATTCTAATAAAATTTGTTCCGCAGGTTATTATTTACTCGATAGCGAAATTTTCGGGACATCCCAGAGAGATTAGAGCTGTCCTCGCCTACTACACTGCACTAATGTCTAAAAAGTTCATTGGCAATTCTGTTTCTACGTTGTCTGCTGTGTTGATCGCTGAGAGACGTCAAGTGGGTGAGTGGTCGGCGTACTACAATGGAGGAAATGTTCCACTATCGTCCATTTTGCCAGACATGTTTCCGTTACCTTGGGTTTTTACTTTCAATGACAATAGCAAAGATTACGAAGATCTCATGAAAGCCTCTGTCATCTCTGCTACACGTGTTGGAAAACTCACTCCTTATTGCCTTTACTTTGGTGAAGAAACAGATGCATCTCGTTGGATGACTGTGAATGGTGTAACTGTGTTATACCACAAGCCATCTTGGTCTTCCGTCTTATTACAGATCCTTACTTCTGCACACAAAGACAACATAGAACACAGTCATCTTTTTGCTTCAAACGCGGCGCTCATCTCTACTTTCCAAAGGATCGATATCTCTATTATCCCTGTTCTTGATCAATACACGTACATCTTGTATACAGATGTAGATTGTTATTTCAGAAGTGAAATTCTGCTTTCTGATTTTAACCGCATTCCGAGAACAATTTTCATGGCGTACGAGGATCACAATTATCATCAACTGAATGCTGGGGTGATCCTTGCTAATTTGCCTGGATTGCGGTCTAGTTACAAGGTGAGTCACCTGAATGCATCCTCATACTTATTGCCAGAAACAACTTCGTTTTGTAGGACTTTTTGGACATGCTTCTTAATGGAAGCACGAGTGAAGGATTAAATTATCCTGGCTTTGGGCCACTTGATCAGGGTGCTTTAAACAAATTTTATGAGAAAGATCTCCGTGAATACATTCTGCCTTCAATATACAATGCTAAATCGTATGATGATTATGATCCAGGGGCCAAGATAGTTCATTTTCATGGACCAAAACCTGGTGATTTTTTAAAGTTTTCATTAACAGGGGAATGTCGATTTGGAAATATGTGTAGTAATGGACTTTCTCGTGGTTTCATTAAATACTGTCGTGAATGGATATCTCTTGCATCCTCATCTGGCCTTGCTCATAATCTTGTTGGCTTGTGTTCTCTGAGGTAGCGTTAACTGTTATAATCCACTCTGAAAACTATACACATTTATTCTAGATATACACAGATAAGGCCTTAGTTATATCTGAATTCCTTTGGAGAGATGTCTAGATAGAGCTTATATAGATACACTTCCATATACCGTGAGTTGTTAACTCCATTCTTGTTAGACAACAACATGAAAATGATGTACATCAGAAAGTGGCACAAAATAATTATCAAGCAGAATAATCATTATATCAATTCATCACGTGTCATGCATTTGCTTAACCATTTAGTTTAGTGCGAATAGACTGTTCGGTCATCCGCAAGACCCGATGTCACAGCGTATGACTGAACTGACGTATGACTGCACTTCATGAGACGTATGTGTGTGTGTGAGGTACGGGCGTACCTCACCTTTCTGATCGTCTGTACATCTGGTTACTTAAAGGATAGGAGAAAGCATTCTGCCTTCTTTTTTAACTTACCTTTGCCTTTCCTTTTAATGTTAATCTTAACTTAGCCCTTAATCTTAGACTTAGTACTCACCCTCCTTTAGTTCGGGTATCGGGTCTCCTGCTTCAGTCGATCTATTGATCATCGACTGTGGGCAACTTGGCTATTAAGATATAGATTGGATCGGTTCAAAGGTCACTAATTGTTAGAAGCCCTCCACAGACAAGTCAGTCTGCAGTCAGGTGGCAAGTTGCACTCCTAGAAGCAAAGCTAGAAGTGTAGAACCCCAGCAACCTTGACAGGCGAATCCGTTCGCCTGATCTAAATCCCCACTTTAAGTTGAAAAAGAAGCCGATCAGGTCGGCTGATCGTGTGGACCTTTGCTTAACCATCTTCACTAAATCAACCTTAGAAAGAGAGACGAATGGTTTCCGACCTGCCTTACAAGACTAGACCACTCGACCGTGTCGAGCGAGGAATCAGGCGTAGCCAGGGGGCTGGTGGATCAGCTAGAGTTGATCAAACAGTCTATGTAGCATCAACATCACAAGGAGTTCCTAACTCGCCTCCGCCGCCTGCCCAACGGATAAGGAACGATTCGAGTCCCTTATCTTCCACATCCCCAACCTTTCGCCACCCTGTATCCCAAGGAGTATCCGCAGTGGCGTCTACTTTGGTCGGCATCACTAAGCGTAGTTCCTCCAAGAAGTCAGAGCCATCACCGGCTGATGACCGCTCATCTTCAACCTCTGCTGCATATTCAGTAAAATCTGGAGACAGCAGCCATTACCGCACTCCCAACACTCCTATCCCCACTACCATTACCCCTCCCATCCCATCAGTCGTTGGACCCTCTGATGGATTGAAGCCTAGCTCAAGCTTTGACTCTAACGAGCTCGCAACCATCATCTCTCAAAGTGTCACTCAGAGTGTCACCCAGAGCGTCACACAAGCTCTTACAGCTTATCTGGATCAACGCTTGCAAGCTCAAGAGTTTGCAGCACAAGCCAGCCAGGCTTCGTTTGAGAAGAAAATCCTGGAGAGAGTAGTCAATATTGAGGATGACCAGGCTTTCTTCAAAGATGAAGTCCAGGCTCAGAAGAAGAGCATCTGTGAACTGCGTGTCTCAACTGACAAAGTGGCATCTGAGGTCACCAAGCTCGCTGAGCAGGTCAAGGCCCAACACGAGCTCAAGGTGGATGTCTCTCATCACGTCACGCCTGAGGATCTGGATCAGGTTTGGAACCAGCTCATTGCCTTGCAAAACGCTGTGTTCCCAGAGGTCAGCCCATCACCACCATCAGCCTCTAATCCACAGGAATCTCTTTCTTTTGAGGCACCTCGGGAGAACTCTGTGCAGCCAACAGCCTGGATTTACAATTCTGTATTTCAGCCAGGATCCCCATTCCCATCTCCTGCATTTCACATCGCTCTCTCTGGCTCACCTCCAGTCTCTTCTAGTGGCTATCAGAGCTCCATTACTATTGACCCAATTCCCCCTTTTCACAGAGCTGCGCCACGGCCATCAGGCAGCTCCCATCAGCATGCTGTACCACCTGCAGCGCCTTCACGGGAGAGGAACCTCCCAAGGATCTCTGAAGTGGATCACGGAGGACACATCCCATTCAACATGGGCATCCATGCAGGAGCCAGAAGAGTTCCCGTGCCTCAACTTCTCCCTGGTCCGCCTTCTGTTCCACCAGCATCAGAGTACCATTCACCACCTTCCCATCCAAGTGAAGGAGCCTCCCACCACCACTCACATCCCAGAGCGCCACCCCCAGCTCATGTACCCGCCTTCATTCCACCTCCAAATCATGAGAATCCACTTCAGCCAACGCCATGGATTGAAAACCCTGTCTACCATCCAAGTTCCTCATCTCATTCCCCTGCATTCCACAACGCACTGTCAGGCTCACCTTCATCTTCCTCAAGCGGTTATCAGAGCTCTAACACTTTTGACCCCAACCCTCTAAAACCCCCTCCTCACACAGTTGTGCCTCAGTCAGCAGACCATGCCCAGCAGCATCCTATGCCTGCAGCCCTTGCTTCTCGTAAGCAGAGAAACCTCCCCAATATTTCTGAAGTTGACCACGGGGGACATACCTCATTCAACATAGGTATCCATGAAGGAACTAGGAGAGCACCATTGCCTCATTCTTCACCTCCAGATCATGAGCACCCTTCATCATCTCACGCAAGTGAAGGAGCATCCCACCATCAGCACTCACATGCCAAGGTACCCCTCCCAGCCTACGTGCCTGCTCACGTTCCATCAGACCCCCGCAGTACCCACAGGTCCGCCCCTGTAAACTCTGTGAGCCATTGGCCTCCGCCTTCCACAAATATGCCTCAGGGTTCTTTGTCCTTAAGACCATCACCTGTACAGCTTGATCAGCAGTCATCTTCATGGATTGAGAACTCTCTCTCCTTAGGTTCCCTTGCTCAATCTCCTCATACTCTTCACAGTGCCTTGTCACACTCACTACACTCACTATCCCCCTCTACCAGTGAGTATCAGAGTCCTGTCACTCTCAACCCTAACCCTCATCGTGTCCTACCTCAGGCAGCAGACCATGTTCAGCACCTGCTTGTTGTGCCATCTGTCCCTAACCGTGAGAGAGACCTCCCAAGGGTCACTGAAATAGATCATGGAGGATTTGTCGTTCCCTTCAGAGTGAGCCGCAACCATTTAGGAGCTCAAGGAATGTGCAACAGGATGCCTCTCCCTTCTTCTCCTATCCCTGCTCCTGACCATTCTCCTTCGCCTCAGTCAAGTGATGAAGGAGTCTCCCACCTACCGTCGTACTCATGTGCTATTGCCCCTCCACCAACTCCACTGGTTGGTCATCATCCATCAGGATCCCACAAGGCTGCTCTCATCAGTTCTTCAAGCCAGGGTCTGCAGCTCTCCACATGTCACCCACCACCTGTCTCTAAGCATGACAGCTCTCATTATGCACCCTCTACATCTGGTAGGAGTGATGGTCCAGCTGTACCAGCTGTCGGCGGTCACTACATGCCCCAACAACCTGCAATATTGACTCAGCCTTTTGCTCCGAGACCTTCTGGTGCTACGACAGGTGCTGTTGGTCCACCTTCTACCTCACAGTCTCCTCGCACTCCATGTGTTGGTACTTCCCCTTGTAAGGTGATGTGTGATGTCTGCAAGTCTGTTCATTGGACTAGGAGTTGTCCCATCAGATGTTCAGGGGATATGTCTATCTATTCTAAGTTCAAGAAGGACCAAGGCATTAATCCTACCTACCATGTCCCTGTTGTTGGTAGTCTTGCACATGTCACTCAAGGCATGAATGGTTTTGATGAGCCTTGGTCTAACTTTCCCTCCCTTTCCCCCTATGAATCCGCCTCAACTGTGTACTCTGGTGGAGGATTGCATACCGAATGAGTCCCGCCTGGTATGGGGCAGCTGTCTGCATGTATGGTTTTGCTGAAACACGCTTCGCCAAGCAGTCCAAGACAGTGCTGCCCATGACTTGGGGGAAACCCCAAGTTCCAGGCACAACAATGAGAACTTGCGAGGCATGTTGCCTAGCCAGGATACCTGGACTTTGGTGCACTCTGCTGTTTGCACTACTCATAGACTTACATGGGCAAACCTCACGTTCATCTTGACTCTTGGTCCAGATGGCATGGCAACAGAAAATTCAGGCAGCACTACTTGCTGGCTCAAGGACTACTTGTCTGTCTGCTGCTCCATCAGAGATGATCAGAGATTGGTACAGAATCCACCTTGATCAGCTCATTAAGAGTAAGGAAGGGTCACCTCAGGCGCAGCCCCTTGCTAAAGCGCGTCAGACCCCTCCTCTTCCTCTTTCTGCAGCAGAGCCTTAGGGCTTTGCACGCAAGTATACCCCTGTGGCTTCCTTGTTTCATAACGGGAATCCCACTCGGAAGATCCTAAGCAAGGAGGACATGGCAATTTCTTGTCCTCCATGGCTACAAGGATTATTGCTGTTGATCAGCAATGAGGCATAGATGCCTGGAGTACGCTGCATTGTACTTTGAAATCCTCAACGCAGTTAGCACAGCTGTTTCTCCACCATCAGCTTTTCAACCATCTGAGAGACTACTACCTAGAGCAGCTGCAGCTGCCCAGCAGTTCCAACCCAGGGCTGACATCTCCCCTGTCCATAGCATTCAGGGCTGAGCATCTTTTGGAGCTTCTCCATCTTGTTGCATCATACGGACCAGAGGGTGAACAATCCTCTTTGAGGATCAGCAAAATGATATTGATCCTGGGGCAGGTCCTCAGCAAGGCCCGCCTCTTCATCCTCATGGATGGAGGGGCCATGCCGCTAGAAGCGAGGCCTGTTCCAGGTCATGTTGATGGGCAACCCCCATCAGGCTGGAAACAGCGAGGCAGGACACACCGCCGCCCCCCACCATTCTGCCACTGCCTCTGCCTGAGGATCTGTTTTGTAAGACAGAGGGGAGTGGTTGCCAAACTGGATTCAGAATGATTCAGATGATGAGGACTGTCTTATTAGAGGGATCCGACCCCTGTTTCGCTGCCGTAACAGCCGCATTTCGACCACTGCAGAAATACGTTAAAAATACGCAGTGACTGCCAGTTTTCATCACTTTCAATCTTTGCAGCCAAATAAGCTTAATTGCAGCTGAACGATGCATTTCTCCATCATATAGGAATTATTGACGAAATAAGCTCGGAATGTAGATGCGCTGACCTCAAGGAGCAAGTGAAACAACATGGGCATGCAATCTGGGCTGCTGTACGCGACACTGTGCCGATGGTCATTACACAACTTAGAACAACGTGCATTGCTCCAAATTCATTTTTTCAGCTTTGGAAACCTGATTGATGGAAGAAGTGATAGATAGTGAGAGTCGTAATGATAGGCATCAATCCTAAATAGTTTCACACTCGTTCTTCATACAGTACCTAAAGCACAGGTAACGTGCATATAATAAACCTTCATGGTCTTTTGTGATTTATACACCAAGAAAACCCAAACTGCTGGGATGTTTTGATTCAGGCTGTAACCAGGTATGGTTAGAGTTAGGCTCCATTGCTTAACATAAAAACATATCACTTGATGATGAACAATTAAGATTGTGACCAGGTGTGGATAGAGTCACTAGAGTCACACATATGACACACCATTGCTTAACATGTTTCTTGCATTGATACCTATTACCTGCTGATGATGATGTTTTGCTCCGCAGTGTAATTTGCTTGTAACTTAACAGAGTCTGGAGGTCAGGGAAGTACCACACTGCTGAACAGGAGATTCATTTATGGGTGGCGCTGCTGCAGCGCTTATGAGACCTCGTTATTTTTTATTGAGGTGAAATTTGTACATATAGTACATATAGTCGTACTATTCGTACATGCACTACATGAACATGTAAGTAAGTGCACATAGTTACATGTCCAGTGTTCCTCATCATAACAGTTAATATTGTGACCAGGTGTGGACAGATGAGTCACGCTCCAATGCTTCATCTCATGCAATCCGCCATGCATTACATGATCAAACGATGAAATGAATGCAGTGTTTAGCATTCATCAACAGGTTATGGCATGCATGGATTGCCCAGTTAAGGGCTTTTAATATGAAGTAATACTTTTAAAACTATTAGAACTAAGAACCAGATTTAGAATTAGAAAGGACACAGCAATACAGTAGCAGGAAGATGATTCTTTAGCTACGACAGCAGACATAGAATTCAGGATTATGCTGTAGCTGCTGTGACATATGAGTGCGCAGGGTCACTAATTACATGAGATTTTGTTCCTTGGGGATTGTACAGAACACTATGCCAAACGGCATACTAAATTTGGCATGGTGGAAGAGCTGCTAGAAGAGCAGGGAGCATCACAACAGGAGGGTTATTAGCCAGGGCACAAGGACATATCTCTGATGAGGAGGTAGCCGCTACCGCTGCATCAGACTTACAAGAGCTGCTTTAGCTGCTTGCAGGTGTGCACTGCTATTACTACTACCATTATGCAGGGCTTTCAAATGAATGAATGCTTTTAGAACTAATAAGAACCAGGTTTATAATTAGAAAGGACACAGCAGTACAGTGGCAGCAGGTAGAAGATGCTTTAGCTGCTACAGCAGACAACTACAGCAGACATAGGATTCAGGATGCTGCCGTAGCTGCTGTGACATGCTGTGCGCACTGCTGCACTATTCGAGGGGGGAAATGTCCAAAATCGACGGAAACGCGCTAAGTTTCATCAATTTCTAAGGATTTATAAGACATTGTTACACTTATTTTTAATTAAGTACTACTTTTATTATTCGTATATTCTTAAGTATCTTACTTTCAAAAGAAGAGCACGATGCTTTGCGCATTTTATCCCATCGTTTCGTCGTTTAATGTTCTCAAAGGGAACTGGCCTCTTATTCGATAAATGATACATATAAGTTCACGTAAGGCTGCTGCAACCACAAGTTACCCTCTTATTCGTCGAATGGATCACATAATTTTGCGAAAGGCCGTCGCAGTCCACAAGTTACCCTCTTGACCAATTATTTTTTTCCATGGCATCCTAGGTGTTCTACTTATAAAAAGAGTGTGATACTTTGTACATTTTCAGGCCTCTTATTCGATAAACAACTCACATAAGTTTGCGAAAGGCCGCAGCAGTCCACGAGTCATTGCTTACCTCATCATCGA
>BEGY01000259.1:0-12193 GCA_002335675.1 Chlamydomonas eustigma | reverse complement strand
CTGATGTGCATGTTACATATAACGCGAATATCTCTTGCAATTTACATTATGCAAGATTGAGCAATGGATTGACGAGCGGCTTTCATAATTTGAGAATCATGGTCTCGGAGTCCGAACGGCAGGAGCACGCAAGTTAGAGCTTGAACAATTATTGCATGCTTTTATAAACATCCTCAAATTTGTTTTTCTCATACAAATTAACGAGCCTTTCTGTTTTATAACTCCATGCTTTATGTCGGTGCTTCTCATATTCCAACTAGGTTACTAAGCCGTAGATCCATCTTTCTATCTCAGAAGCATGGTGATGCCGCTTTGACATTATGTACTGAGAGAATAAGTAGAGTCAGATGCACTGTGCGTTCATGTTCGGGGAGCTCCTCTCAGCTGAACCTGGTAGATTGGGTCACCACTCAGGGGGGTAAGGTATCTGGTGTAGCATTGGTGAACCTGGCAGGACGTGACGGTGGCAGTGGTTGGGGTCTGAAGGCAGAGACTGAGATTGCAGTGGGCACCAAGCTTATCGAGTTGCCTGCACGTTGTCATCTGACGTACTCCGCCAGTGAAGACGTAAAGCTGCTGAGATTGATTGACCAGGTCCCCTCTGAGCTGTGGGGCGCTAAGTTAGCCCTACAGGTTGGTGCTTATGCATTCTTGTGGGTGCCCTGTGTGATCAGAGGACAAACTGTAACCAGAAGCTTACCATCATGCCATGCGCATCTTCGGCGAGCATCTCCCTGTCCGCATCTTCATACCAGCTCTAATACATCAATCATGTCATCACGCATTGACCTACAGATGAACCTATTACAGCATCTGATCAGAGGCTGACTTCTGTTGTCATGTGGCTTATCCTCATACCTTCAGCTCCTGTATCATCGAGTTAGAGGTGCAGATTCCTCATTTAGTTCCTACATCTCAAACCTGCCTGTTGGGGTATCTGGCATCCCCATGTTCTTTCCAAGAGAATGCATTGCAGCCATCGAGTACCCACCAGTTACAGAGCAGGTCAAGAAGAGGTGTAAGTGGCTGTTTGAATTCTCTCAAAATGTGCTGGGGAAGCTACCTGGCACTGAGGAGGATCCTTTTGCTGGTGTATCTGTTGATATAAATGCCTTGGGTGAGGCTCCCTTGTTTACACAATCATCTTCACAAAAGTTACATGAAAGTTACATAAAACATAACAAAGAGAAACAGAGAATATTCTTGCCTTCATTGTGTCCATGTAATTTTCTAAGATGCCTTTGATGAGTGTTCAAAATAAATGCATTGCTCCACTCCTGGGTTGCTTATCCATCTGAGATGAGTATTAGCTAAGTTGACTTGTTGCCTATCGGACTGCATAGAGTAAAAACATGTGTTGGTGCCTAAGTTTGCTGTCTTAAACTTGACAATGGCATGCAAGATCGTTCCTGACCCTCACTTCCAACTGTGTAGGATGGGCGATGGCTTGTGTGACCTCCAGGGCTTTCAGAACAAAGGGCCCACAGCACCCAGCATCATGCCTGCCTCTGATAGGTATGTGTCAGTCTTATCTTCCTGATAGGTATGTGTCAGTCTTATCTGCTTCAAACACCTTGTGGGGACTCGCTTATGTCCTGTCATCATTCAAAACATACTGCAGTTTTCATTGAGAAATCATTGTGTTCACTGATTCCAGATATGGCAAATCACTCTTTTGAGCCCAATGCAGAGGTCCGCTCAAATGGACAAGGCATTGATCTGTACAGTAAGACAAAGGTAGGAGTCAGTAAACGACATACATGTGATGGTAGCCAGTACTGCACAGAGATCACTGCAGTTAGAGGTTAAACACTGCTAAGAAGAGATCTTTTACTGCTCTTACAACCTAAGTACTGCACCTGCTCCCCTCCTGTACCTGCTCCCTTCTTGCCTATGAGACTCTTACCAAGGACGCTGTGGCTATCTTGAACTTGCAGCTATGCCCAGGTGACCCACTCCTCCTGAGCTATCTTGAACTTGCAGCTATGCCCAGGTGACCCACTCCTCCTGAGCTATGGAAACTTGTCCAATGATTTCCTATTTATGGACTATGGATTTGTGATCAACGACAATCCGCATGATAGAGTTCAACTGAGATTTGGGACAGATCTGGTTCAGGTTTGCTCTCCCTAGCATCAAAGCAATCATCTCTGACCTTCTTCCCCTTGTAAATCATTAGTTTAGTTTAGATGATCTGTCTGTGATCCCAACAGAATACGAGATGTATGACACATGAGTGAAGCCACATTGATAAAGTCTACATCCTGTCCCCATTGCATGTAATGCAAGTAATTGCATGTAAAGCAAGCCCTGCCCCTTCTTGCTCACAGGCTGGTGCCATGGTCGCGAGTGTGCAGTCCAGCGATGGAGAGGCACTGAATATCAACCCTACTGCATGGCAGAATAATCTGCTTATGCAACTGAAGCTGGCGGGGCCAGAGGCAGACACAGAAGTCACATTTGGTGGTCCTGATCATGTAGACAGCAGGTTACTAGCAGCAGCACGCATCCTTGTGGCACATGAGGAGACAGAAGTACAGGTAGCACTACACATGTATTCTTCTATTCCTGACAGTAGTGTTTAAGATGATAGAGTTTGAAAGGACAAGGACTGATGATTATTATCCTCTGATTAATTTCACAAGTACACAATTTTGGCACAGCACTGTGCTGTTTTCATGGGGACACGTATTCTTCTGCTCTTTGGAAGATATAACTTGAATTATGATTTAATCTGTTCAGAACATCGGGGATTCTGGCAATATCTCATCTGTCTGCTCTGCACACAGGGGCGCAGTTTGGAAAGGCTTGGAAAGCTTGACCAACCATTGAATCGGCGCAATGAAAGAGCAGCCCTACGATCCTTGTCAGGGGTTGCAGCTTTCTCTCTTTCTAGATTCTCAAGTACTATGGAAGAGGATGAATCGGCGCTCTTGAGTGGACACGTTTGCTCTTCACTCAAACATGCGCAGCAGCAGGAATCAGTCGGCAATCTTAATCAAAAATCAAGTCAGGGAGATGTAGAGGCAGAGCCAATCCCTCTTACTGAGGACATGCGACTGGCTCTCAGATTCAGAGTGCAGAAGAAGAAGATACTCTCAAATGCAATCCGGGCGATGGGCCGTAAATTGCAGGAGTTAGCCAAATCATCATCTCCAGTACCTGAGCTCAACACAGCACCCCGCAAGGGTCAGGCACCGCCCGCTGCAACCAAAAAAGGTTTTGGCCAACCATCAAAAGCTTGAATGCTTAATGGATCATTCACCTTCGGAATTTCGGAACATTACTGTGATGCTCCTTCAAAATTTCATCATCTTAAAGATATACCCAACTGATGTATGGTATCAACCTGGATTGAAGAGTGTCAAGACTTTGGAACTAAAATACTCTATTCCTTTGTTTTGTTACTCAAATCACAAAGTAGCAAAAAACGAGATGGTAGCGAGTGCAAGGCCAGAATGGCTACTAGGATTGCAGTACTCAAGAGTCTGAAGTGTGACCTCAGCATAGAGATTTACCGTCTAGATGAGAAAATTACTGAACTCAGCAAGATTGTACGTTATAACATTGCTAATAAGTGCAAAAGACATTGACCCCAGTGCACCATGCTCACCACTCCAATTTGTGTTCTGTCAAACTTCTGCACTTATGCATCTGTACCATTATATTCTTGTACCTTGAATGCATTAAATAATCAAACAGCTTCTGTTGCCTGAGGCGAAGGCCGGTAGTCAAAAGAAAAAATGACAAAATCGATGACTTAATTTTAGGACAAAGAAGTCATGCTGTATCCCATTATGATTTTTGATGACAAAAACAATTCATCAGAAACAAATATAGTTGCCGTATACCTACACGACAATAAGTGGTAATGGAGAAATCAGCTGCAATTCCTGATTTATCTCATTCTTTTAACCATCTTCTTCACTCTTCTGTCAGAGGTATCCAGTCCATCCTCCTCAGCAACTTTAAGCATAGCTGCTCTTTTGGCACCATACACCTGCAGAGTTGAGGATGGGAGAAAGTTCAGTAACATGTAGCTTGTCATCTCATGTCTATCACAAAATATTGGTTACGTAGTGGTCAGCTGTACTGTCAGTGTACAGTGAAAACACGGCGAAAACATTGGAGTTGGGTCAGGTTGCAATATAGTGTCAGCATCGGCACTAGTGCCTGTGTGACTTCAACGAGGTTTGTATCATCATCCCCAACTCTGCCGCAGTGCATTGTGCTGGTCATCTCTGGGCTAACATTTTTTGCAAAAAAATCTTCGAGTGTGTTTTCATCTTGCTAGTTGATATTTGCCAGCATGATGTGTCTTTATGTACACACAGCCAAGACCATGATCGTCATCACTAATTCACCTTTGTAATGCCCTTGAGAGCTTCGGCTTCTTCAACTTTGAACTCTGATAGCTGATGGCCAACAAGCTCCTAACAAGAGAAAAGGATACATGATGACTTGTTATTGAAATGTATAAACAGCAAAATTTGCACTGTATTATCTAGGAACATAACAATATTGAAATTGTCTCTAGCTTTTGAAGCCTATATCTTGTAATTCTGAGGCTGTCGGTGCTGACGTACCTCGATCTTATGCAGTAGCTGAATATCATGCTGTGTTATGAAGCTCAGCGACCAACCAGAGCGCCCAGCACGAGCAGTTCTACCCACTCGATGCACATAATCACTACAAGGATTGCAGAATACATGAATTATTTACTTAGCAAACAATATCTCCACATCAGTTGAATAAAAGCTGTGGGACACTGGTTTGTTATCAAGGATGGCATTTCCTTCACAGCACCTTTGATCTGGCATAAGATTGGGTCAGGTTGCAATATAGTGTCAGCATCGGCACTGATGCCTGTGTGACTTCAACGAGGTTTGTATCATCATCCCCACACTATTAGCAGTCATTGTATGTGTATGAATCCCCGCACTTAAAGAAGTCATTGTATGTATGAAAGTTCAGTGAAGACTATCAGGAGGTCTGTGGTGCCCCTTAGATTTGTAACTAGCAGGGATCAATGCAGAACGTCTCACCTAGCCAACATAGGCAGATCATAGTTAATGACCAGGTCCACTGTAGGGATGTCTAAACCTCTGCTTGCTACATCTGTTGCCAACAGCAAAGGTACCATCCCGCTCTTGAACTTGCTCAGTGCAGCTATCCGCTGTTTCTGTGGCTTCCCTACAAAGTTAAGAAGCTATGAGGAGAGTCCAATAATGGAACAATCTTTAATAAATTTTCAGAATATTCTACCATATCATTATAAGCAAGTGGCCAGATTGTTCTCCCTTTTGAAGAAGATTCCTTCTCCTTTCATAGGCATGCTAGCAGAGTTTACATAGTTCACACAGTTCAACCTATTTAATGCTTAAAACTCAGACCTGGGGACATGCAGATAATCAATATATTTCCTGACCTGAATGCAAGGAAGCACATGACAAGCCCAGCTCCTCCAGGACTAGGCTCAACAGATGACAACCCTTGCAAGTTGAGGAGAAGATGATGGCACTGCGTACCTTGAGGTCTTGAAGCTGGCCCAGCACATGAGCAAGGTACACTTCCTTGACCTGTGTGGCATGGAGATGGAAAACATTGAGAAAACAAGTATGATCAGAAGTGTGAACGAGCTATCTCAAGATCTCTGAATCATAGGTTCCATGCCATCTACCTGCAGGTTTTAGCAAAACAGACAGCAAGCACTTAAGTAAAGTCCTTATGCATCTGGAGTTCTCAGATCATGGGTGCGCCAAACAGCTTGCTTTTACTTTCATGGAGACTGCCCAACGGGACATTATGTGCAAATGGTCCTCACACCTTGGCAGGGATAAAAATGTACTCTTCCTTAAGTCTGTCTGCAGTCCTCAAACCCTCATAAGCCTGGTAAACAAATGCATCCTTCATGGACGCAGACTGCAGCTTGATCAGGCTCTTAGTCATGGTGGCGCTAAACAACAGTGTCTGGCGGACTGAAGTACTGGCGGTGGCAGCAGCAGTAGTACCACCACTTGAGGCATCCCCTACGTCAGTAGCACCACCAGGGGCACTAGAGGCACCAGGCAGCGCAGACAAGATAGTACGCAGTTCTTCAGAAAAGCTGGGTTCCATCAAACGGTCTGCTTCATCTAAAACTAGGAATCGAGCCTTGGTGAAGATTGTCTTCAGTCCTGAATCAGCATCTAGCAATCCCTGTTAAACAGTAGTTTCAATAGGTCTTAAGAAGAAAGAGTCGACAAGGTGGAAAACTGGAGCTGTGCAGGACATAATGAATGATACTAGGAATGATTCACACATATGCCAGTAATTCACACTCAGCTTACTTTGAGACGTCCTGGAGTGGCAATAATGACATGTGGTCGCTTCACAAGGTCGCGTGCTTGTTGCTGCATGTCAACTCCCCCAATCACTACAGAATCCTGCAAGAGTTCACAGTTGTATCACATTCTTAGGCTTTCAACAGACATTGAAACAAACTACTACTTTGTTAACATGTTAACATGCACATGACTCATGAGCACATCAAAAACTTGTGCCTGAAGCATTCTTAAGCTCAACTGCTTACAAAAGTGAGATAAATAACCCTGACATGATTTAAACGAGGATTTGATATAACTTTTTCACTGCATGATATTTTTTACGTACCCTTAGAGACATACCAGCCCCCAATGCACGAAATTGTTCTGCTATTTGTATTGCAAGCTCCCTGAAGGATGGGAGAGAGTTAGATATGTGAAAATATAGTTGCAAATATTTGTGAGGAAGTGCTGAAAGTCAATTCTTGTGAAATTCCCATTCCCCAAGAGGGTTACCTGGTGGGGGTCATGATTAGCGCAAATACGCCGTAAGGATCTTTTGCAAGCTCCATGAGGATGGGCAGAGCAAATGCTGCAGTTTTGCCACTGCCCGTGCTTGCTAAGCCAATCACATCTCGTCCAGAGAGTATGGCCGGAATGCAAGACTCCTGTACTGGGGTCGGTCTAACCATGCCCAGGGATTTGCAGACATTGCACAACCAGTCCGTGAGACCAAGAGCCTTGAAAGATATATTGGAGGTTGATGCTTCACCGTCATTCCGAAGCTCTGCATCTGACTTTGGAGGATTGGAATCACGACTCTTAGTGTCGGCCTTTGGTTTCAAAGAGATCTGTTTTCTCTTCTTGGATTTTGCAAACAATGAAAAATTTTCTTCCTCCATAATATTGTATCAACTGACTTCATAAATACTATGCAGCACGCCGTCAGTTCCGGGCATAAGTACTTAGGGTTTGGAATTTGTTATGGAATTAGAAATGAGTACAATTGAAATTACTGTAGGCCTCAAGTGTCAGATCTTAAGAGTAAGGCGCAATGGAAATTCCTTCCAACTATTCTCCTGTAGTTTTCTTCCTGCTGGTAGTCGGAAGTCTACTTATATCTATTCCTATCGGGGTCCTTGCACTTTTTACAGTAGCTTTATCATTTTTGGTTGATGCATCTTTTAGTACATTCAGAAACCGGAAGAATGCCATTGGTCCAATCTCAGAGTCTGAAACTGAGGTAAAATCTGAGCTATGACATACATCTTAGGCATGCATATTGAGTTAACTTGACAAGGAATATACATAAGAGATTCTTTAATTTTGAGATTGTGTGTTTATGACGCGTTTTGGGGTTCTGGAGCTTATTGTACTGGTTTTTTCGTCGCTTGTGTTACGAAATGAATTCAGCGTGTTTCACTTTATGTATATTTGATGCGAGGTGATCTAGTTTGTGGTTGGGGGCCAATGCCGAAAGTCTGAGTATTTTATGTAATCACAGTAACGACTTGAAAAAATATAGCTTTGAGATGTCAGAGCTCAGAATGCCCAGTATAGAAGATCCCAGCTTTCGTGAAACGATTCTCTGGATTTGCTGTAACAGCAGGGCCTCGGTACCTACATTGAAACTACTGAATAGAAAAACATTCCGTATCCAGGTAATAATTATCGATGTCGTGTGTCTCCCTTGTAGAGGAGTGAGAAGTACATGACCAGCACTCCACGAGCTTCAGCTGAGATTAAGCGAGCTACATGTGCTCCTACTCCAGAGAGCACTACTCGCATGACAGCTGCGGAGGAATCTAGCAGGTGATAGGTCCTGTCATGCAGTCTCTGCACACTGACTGTTGTCTTGTTAATAATTTGACGTCAATGTGGATCCAGTGTCATTGTTTTTCATCTGCAGAGAGATTCTGCCTAAGGCTGCATGGACAGAAAGTAGCTTGAATGCTATGGATAGCAGTAAAGGGTACGTTAACTTCTTGGCTGTGTTGCAGTGCTTAGACACTTAGACAAGTGTTTATGAAGGTTCCTGCTATATTGACTCACAGATCTCAGGATCCTGTCCTTCTTGGCTCCAATAATGGAAAAGAGAAGGAAGTTTCAGAAAATGTCTTAGTCAAGAGATCTCAAGCTGTTCCTCAAGTTGCTGGAGAAATGGCTGGAGATGAAACCTTCCTTGAGTAAGAGTTCCTATTAGGTATCTGGAAACATAGTCTGCTCAATCGTTGGTTCAATACTTCAAGGCTTAGCCAACAGACAATGCTGCACTTCATCATGTAAACCCCTATGTATGATGTCATAATGATCACATGCTTTAAACCTCTATGTATGATGTCATAATGATCACATGCTTTAAACCTCTATGTATGATGTCATAATGATCACATGCTTTGTTACATGCAGGAGGGCCCCGGATGATAAGGCGCTTGAGATATCAGCGCTGGCAGCTGCCTCTAAAACTACCACCACCCATCCTAATCATTCCACATTTACAGATGTATCTTCATGCGTGGATCAGAGTCCTGATGTGTCTTCTTCTCTTCTTTATGCTACCACTCAATTCCCAGAGCCGACAGGAGCAAGGGAGTCTCAGTCAACTGCTCCCACTTGTGTGTTGGACTCAGCACAGTCAACTGCTCCCACTTGTGTGTTGGACTCAGCACAGTCAGCTGCTCCCACTTGTGTGTTGGACTCAGCACAGTTGGTCACATCTCAGCCTGCAGCTGCTGTGGGGGGGGCTGCCATCTTAGCCAGGCTAAGGTGAGGTGTTACCTTATGTAGTGAGGATAAGATGCGTTGTCATTTAGATAAAGGCTTCTTTACACTAGAAGGTCAAAGCTGACACAGCTGACATGTTTCTGACAATTTTTTTCTCATACCGTTTATATTCAACATCAGAGCTCGGAAGGCGGCCTCCTCCACATCCTCCTCAAGGCCAAGCACAGCTTCCAGTGCCCCTCCGTCAAGAGTGGTGTTTGCACATGCCTCTCAAACTGGGACGGCAGCAGAGATTGCTCGCACATTGCATGCAGAGGCAGTTCAGCAGGGGTTGAAAGCTGAGGTGTGAATGTCTAGTCATGAAAGCTGAGGTGTGAATGTATAGTCATGAAAGCTGAGGTGTGAATGTATAGTCATGAAAGCTGAGGTGTGAATGTCTAGTCATGAAAGCTGAGGTGTGAATGTCTAGTCATGAAAGCTGAGTGAAAACTTAAAAGATGAGTCTCAAGAAGCATGCATGTACAGGAGGAAGACGGAAGGGTAGCTGCATGAATGTAGGCAGGGGGGTACATGATGTTTCCTCTACTGGAGATAAGGATGTAGGCAGGGGGGTACATGATGTTTCCTTTACTGGAGATAAGGATGTAGGCAGGGGGGTACATGATGTTTCCTCTACTGGAGATAAGGATGTAGGCAGGGGGGTACATGATGTTTCCTTTACTGGAGATAAGGATGTAGGCAGGGGGGTACATGATGTTTCCTCTACCAGAGATAAGAGTCTGTTGAATGACCTCTGTTGAGTGACTTAACAACAACTGTCCTTAAATAGAGTGTTAACACTGAGTGACTTAATAACAACTGTCCTTAAATAGAGTGTTAACACTGAGTGACTTAATAACAACTGTCCTTAAATAGAGTGTTAACACTGAGTGACTTAACAACAACTGTCCTTAAATAAAGTGTTAACACTGAGTGACTTAATAACAACTGTCCTTAAATAGAGTGTTAACAAGGGAGCTTAAAGCTGTTGTGCTAATTATTGAGTATCCTATATGTAGGTGATGTCCTTGAATGAGCTGGGTATGGAGAAGCTAAGCCCAACTGCTACCCCTCTACTGGTGCTGGTGGCATCCAGTACAGGGGATGGTGATGCTCCCGATAATGCCGCTGCTCTGTATTTGCAGATTCGTAAGCCTCAGGCTGACGGCTTCTTGAAGGGTATGCGCTTCACCCTGCTAGGCCTTGGAGACTCCAACTACACTCGCTACATGCATGTGCCTAGAGTGCTCAAGACACGACTGCTTGAGCTGGGAGCTGAGGTGTTTTATCCTTGCAAGGAGGCAGATGAAGTGGATGGTCTTGAGGCCTCGGTGGACCCTTGGAGTGAGGGGCTCTGGGAGCCACTCAAGGCTGAGATGACAGGCAAGAAAGAAGCTGCTCTAGAACCTGTCTCTAAGCAGCTGGCTGGCTTGGAGACTGTAAGACAGGATGTCTCCAGCCCTGAATCTGATGTAGCCCCCACAGCTGCTATTGCAGATCCAGTTCATCAGCAGCATGTGCTGCTTTCTCCAGTTCTTGAGCAAACTGCGACAGTAGGTAAAGAAGACAAGCCATCTATTGAGGTATTGGGAGTGGAAAGCCCTTCACCCTCCGAAGAAGATGTGAAGGCAGGGCCTGTGAGCAGCACTGCTCTTAAGACAGAAGAGTGTGACCTAGCAGCTGCTGAGGTGGAGGACGCACTTACCTCCCTAGCAGCTGCTGAGGTGGAGGACGCACTTACCTCCCTAGCAGCTGCTGCAGCTGTGGTTTCTGCCTCTGCTCCTCCGTCTATCCTAACCTCTTCTCCTGAAAAGGAGGGGCCTGTCTCAAGGAGCCTGGTGCCAAGTGAGGAAGCATCAGGCAGCAACAGTGCAGCAGGGACTGTGGAAGTGGTTCCTAATTCTGCCGTCTCCAGCTTGCGATCCACAACTAAGGCACTTAGTGATAGCCGCAGGGCTTCCATGAATAAGTCTCCTCGTGGCAGGGGCTCCCTGGACAGTCCCAGAGGGGGGGGTGCCCTGGCCACGGCGAAGCAGCGCCTCTTGAGTCACCGCCCCAGCAGCGTCATGTTCCCTGCTAGGGAGGATGTGACAGTATCCAGGAAGGATGAAAAGACATATGGGCTATCTCTGGGGCTGGCACCTGTAGGGGTGGATGTGAAGGGTGCACCTGCTCCCATACCCTGCAGGGTCAAGTTGGTTTGGGAGAAGAATGCAGATGCTGTAGCGATGGTGAGTCAATAAAAGGGAGGTGGAGAGGTGTGATGATGAAACTTCTGATGGCTCTACCTCTGCAAAGTAACATTGTTTAAGACAGATGTTGAAATTGTATGAATAAGAGCATCCTGGATTCTCCCATTGAGGATGGAAAGCTGTTCAGATGATTGATCATATGCCCCTCTCACTCTTTCAGACCACTACTCTTGAGACCTCTAGACCCCTGCCCTCAGACATCGAGTACCGAGATCCACAAGGTCTCTACTCCAAAGAACAGCCGTTCTGGGCAGAAGTCAGTGAAGCAAGGTATGTATCTTGTACAGCCACAGCCCTGAAGGTACATGAACAAGGTTTCATGATGAAAGCTAGTTGATCGCTCCTGACTGCTCCATGGATGTCATCACTGCCTTCCTAGGTATGAGACAGCGTACTGGTCTGACAGAAAAGTGCTGCACCTCCAGTTTGAGCTATCCGACAGTGGCATGGTTTATGAAGCTGGTGACGCTGTGGGAGTGGTGCCTTGTAATCCACCTGAGCTGGTCGCAAACACACTGAAGAAGCTGGGTCTGTCTGGAGATGAGGTGTTCAATGCAAAGGCTGTGAATGGGAGTGCAACAGTGAGTGATCCAGCTCTGTGAGGAGGAGACGGAGGATGGCCACATCTGATTCAAATCATGCTGATAAATGTTGTCAAGGAACACCTCATGCTGATAAATTATCTCATCTGCTGATCATCACAATTGAGGTCTGGGAGTGGCAACTACTAAAAGTGTTTGTTCACAGCGTTTCCATATTTGTATGTCCACTGACACACATGTTTCTGCTGCAGTCGCCATTGACGCACATACCCAGTCCTTGCTCAACTTGGCATGCCCTGAACCGATGTGTGGATATTAGTGGTCCTCCTAAGAA
>BEGY01000257.1:4755-20017 GCA_002335675.1 Chlamydomonas eustigma | reverse complement strand
GCCATTCACACCAAGTAACCGTGTTTATTGAGTAGGGGACACCTTCAAGGCCATACCAAGACACCATAGAAGTCATATGGAAGGCCATGATGCAATATAACATCATCTGAGGCAGATCCAATAGTAAACATAACACTGCATTTGGCCCAAAAGTGGCTTTAAAACCAATCATATGACCGGGGCTGTAGGTTGACTTGTACTGACTAGATGTATTTCAGGAGCAGCTCTGTTTTAGGGGTGGCCATGGCAGCATGCGGCGTTGTTAGTAGAGCAGGGATGTTCTCATCCCTGGCTGCTGTTACAATCTGCCATGATCTGTTGCCTACAATCTGCTACAATCTGCCACATCATGTATCTCCATAGCAGAGGCCCGGGTGTGAGCATTGATGAGGATGAAACCCTCTTGGTCTCCTGCTGCAAGCTGAATAATCTGATCAGCTCTGATTGTATGCTGCAACAGCGACTGTGTAGAGGGAACTGACTGATACAAAGTTCTTGTCCTGATCTTGCAGCGAACATGTCAATCTCCAAACAACATATCGCAACAAGAACGGATTGTTAGTAGTTAACTGAAATAAGTCTGAATATAATATCGCACGCATCCTGACATCATCAAGTTCTCTGACCACAATCCCGCTTTGCAACAAAGCCCTGATATCCCATATTCAAAACGTCCATGTTAGTATTTTAAAATGCATCTCATCAAATGTGTGCCTCTCGGTGATTGAGTCGAAGTCCACACATATTCACCCATATCACACAACAATAAACATGCTCATTGAGCATGTTTATTGTTGTGTGACCTGCCTTGGTCGAAATTCGCCGAGCCATCAATTCCTGAGTAAAAAATATATGTACGATTTCTTTTAGGACATACCTATGTATTTTGTTTCTTCATCGCGGCTCAAAGCAGCTCATAGCAAGCTCTGGTGCAGGTATAATGGTCTCTTCAGTGATTCTGACCCATTCCCACAAACTGAGACTCTAGATATTTAGGCTTCAAGATCATACTTGAATCTTATATGAGTATATTTGCTTACTTGTGCACAGCTATAATTGCTGTCATTGTATCTTTGCTCCTGCACAAGATTATCACCTCAAAAATGATATCCGCAAGGAGGATAACACAGGGAAAAGCACTGGTACTCAAAAAATCTCAGTTTTGATTGGAACTATTGGAACTAACAGCATCTCACATCAATCCTGAATTCACACAATCCTGAAGTCAATCATGCATCATTCACATGTTTGCTGCTTGAGTAACTTTATATGAAATTTTCAGAGCTCTTATTGCTTTGTCCTTCACTATTGAAAAATGATAGTGCTAATGAGCACAGTAGCGGAGACTGAATTACTACTACAAGGTTCATAACTTTCCCTCGGTAGTCTGTATGTAGTTCAGCATAAGTAAAATTTACCTTCAAGCTGCTGCAGGGAGCAGTTCATGACTAAGAAACATCAGCAAGTGATGACTTTCTTCTGATATGCATCATCCCTCTCGTTTGCATTGAAAGTTGACACTTGAACTATCCCTGCCCTACAAGGTGCATGCTGAGGTTTTTCCTAGGGTCAAGTGAGGGAAAACGCGAGCGAGCGAGGGGTTTCCCTTGCAATATCTAATGCCAGAGTTCTCTCCGAGATACCTGCTGCTTGTAGCTGCTGGAAGCCATGCATTCACTCCTTATCCCTGCTGGAAACCATGCATTCACTCCTTATCCCTGCTGGAAACCATGCATTCACTCCTTATCCCTGCTGGAAACCATGCATTCACTCCTTATTATCCCTGCTGGAAACCATGCATTCACTCCTTATTATCCCTGCTGGAAGCCATTCACATTCTTCATTATCCCTGTTGGCAGATGCCGCAATTCAATCAGCATCTGATGACATTGTGAACATTGACTATTGCAGGATTGGTCCTTCACAGCAGGCCCGTGCTCTGCCGTAATGCTCATGATGGAAGTGAATTCATTTCATTACCAATAATGACGATCTATTAGCTGTCTTGATATCCAGCTTGGAGCTTATTATGCCTAGATGTAATTGATGAGAAGGTTGTTCAACTACTAAGACATATAATGGCCTTGACCTATGACCTCATTCTCTGAAACCTCGTGACAGGGATTAAGTGGTGATATGAGTTACTCATCATGACAGGGTTTAAGGGGTTGTGATATGAGTTACTCATGACAGGGTTTAAGGGATGAGTTACTCATGACAGGGTTTAAGGGATGAGGTGCTCATGATAGGGCTTCAGTGATGAAATACTTAAATGTCCTGAAATCTGTGTGCAATGCATAAGTAATGGTGCCCTCCAACTGCCTAAAATATAACCTACTAATTCACCGGCTGGTGGATGGTTATGCTTGTGGCTGACTGGTGGATGGTTATGCTTGTGAGTATATTTGCTTACTTATGCACAGCATTAAGAGCTATAATTGCTGTCATTGTATCTTTGCTCCTGCACAAGATTATCACCTTAATAATGACATCCACAAGGAGGATAATCCATGTATTGCACGTGACAGCTCTACTATGCAGCCTTTGCCCCTACGCCCTTCTCTGTAAGAGGAAGGACATCTTTATGGTGCAATAATAATGATCGCTGTGATAATTCGTGAGCATCCTGATGCCTTTTTATTTTTGTAACCCACAGAGTGTACCGCCTTCAGAGGGCTGCTGATGTTGTACAGTGCCTGTGGCCTGCCTCTGGCATCATACCAGCTGCAGTACACTCCAGAATGCCCTGCATCTGTGTTGCAGGTCCTGGACCAGGTATCAAAGGAATGCTTTGCAGGTGGGAAGTGAGCAGTGTGGTGATGCGTTTGGGTTTAAAGCTCGGTAGACACAGCCTGGATCTTCATGGATGGTGATGGATAATGATAGATCTTGTCATGCATGCTGAATGAGGCGGTGTGATGGTGGTTGCAGCAATGCAGTGAAGGGAGGGAGGGATAACACTAATATGCTAATGATATGCTTATGATATATGCTTTGTCTGTAGAATGTGAGGGCTCTATGCTTATTCTATTAACAACTAAACAAGCAGTCTGTACTATCTGTACACACAGAGCTGGCTTAGGCACTGTTTTGTGCTTTGTTACTTCACCTTTTTACTTCTTAGTTTCTCTCCCCACTTCCGCCCAGCATCCTCACCTGATCAAGACAGTAACAACCTTAGAAGTCCAGTCAGTGGTCGTTCAGTCAGTGACTGGAATGAGGTGCTCTGGCTTGCAGACTCAATGAGATGGAGAGTCTCCTACTTGGCTGCTTGTGATGCCGGTAGTGAGATCATGATGGCAGAAAGAGGTCGACATATCCATGTCAACTAGACATTAAGAATATAATAAATTTATTTGCAGGTATGAAGCTTGTTAGGAAGCAATGTACTGCCTAATGAGTCATAGCCTGACTGTCCTTAGGACTGCCTAATGAGTCATAGTCTGACAGTCCTTAGGACTGCCTAATGCTGAGTCATAGCCTGACTGTCCTTAGGGTGGATGCTGCTTCATTTCCATCCTCAGGTTTGAAGCCCTGCAAGGCAGGCGTGAAGTTCCAACATTCATCCACCTGTTCTACTCCACAACAACAACAGCTAGATGAATCTACATTTAATGAGAGGATTCATCCCTCATCACAGCCAGTGGAGACCCTCATCACAGCCAGTGGAGACCCTCATCATGAAGACACCGCTTCCTTCCTTTCAGCTAGAGGTGAACCCTTCAGAGGGCTTCCTTCCTTTCAGCTAGAGGTGAACCCTTCAGAGGGCTTCCTGACCTCACAACAGGACGAGTTGACAGAGGACACAGAGGGGCTTTTCTACTCATATCAGCAGCAGAGAGGAACTGAAGGCTTGCAGGTCAATGAGGTGCATAATGCTGTGCCAGAAGTCATGTTCAAGGCCATGATGTAAATTGCAATATAACATCATCTGAGGCATATCCAGTAGAAAACATAACACTTCAAGTCACATGATCACTGTATGGAGCTTTATGCCTCTTCATAACAGATATCATAGATGCGGCATACATGGCTAGTCGTGGTTTCGGAACTTTTTGGTATGTTGTAGCCCGCCTCGCGTAAAAACCGAATTCAAGGAAGCAATCTGTTTATCTCTTTTTTCAATTCAAAGTCTTCTTTAATTTATGTTGGATCTTGCAATGCTTGTTAGTCTTATTTCCTCGGTTTTCAGTTTTCTCTTCTGCGTCTTCCAGACTCTTTTAGGCTTAGCTGTAGGTGCATTGAATTTGATACAGGTGGGTTATTGTTGTGTGTTAGTCCCCTGTTTCTACCCTGGGTGTTGATAGTCCTTATTTATTTGTTTTCAGGTGGCAAACGAGATGAACAGAGTGAGTCATCTTAATGCTGTCTACCAGCGTTTCAAACGCATCCTGGCGAATTCGTAGACTTCAGGCTCTGAGTTGTGTCCATTGTTTGCTGTTTTTTTCACATGCTGTTTAGGGCATCTGGGCGAATGCTGATTGACACAATACTCGTAAGTTTTACTTGTTTATCTTCTCTGTATGCCTACTCTGTAATAGGCGGATAACTGCGGTTGTCGTGCTGACACAAGCAGTCATTTGGACGAGAGAGTCATCGCTGCTGCTGACTGCCGCAACGAAGAGGCAATTGACCCGATCGTCGTCATGGGAAAGTCGTGCTTGAGGTACTAAGAAGACGACGCTTCAAATAACTCCTTGTTTTGCTGTAGATCTTAGAAAACCACGAACGCATGAGTCAATTGAGACTGACTCTGCTTTAACTTATATATGCTTGTCAAAATGTAAGGTGCTTATCATCTGCTTAATATGACATGTCTACACAACGTAGGGTCAATGACAGGCTTGTTTCATGGACATCACCATCATGCTCATCATCATCATCATCGTCAGCTCTTCATATTGCAGAAGCTGAGACATCGTCAATCCTGCCCAAGGGCATTGCAGTGAGGCACATGAAGTATGATTCGCCGCTGAATGATTCTTACAGCTATGTTGTTAACGAGAAGATTTGCTGTGGCAATAACAAAAGCAACTATTTTACTGCTAATGACGGGTCATCCCATTGCTGTGACCTGCTGGACTGTCGTGACCAGCATGACTACGACTACAGCCCTACTCCTGATGCAGCCCTGCTTCAAAACTACAACAACCAGCATGCCACTCACATGACAGGTGACGTCACAGCTGATAATTCATTGTTGCTCACAGAACACAAGAATGGACTCGCTGTCCATTATGCTTTCTCTCCCTGCTTACTTCATGGAGACGACTATTTGCTGGCTGATGATCCTGGACATGATGAGGATTGCTACTACCAGCTTGTAAGCAGCAGCAGGGCACTTACAAGATCCTCATCAGGTCTTGATGACATAATTGATAAAGACCGCCATAAACGAGGTTACGAGGTTGATAGTCATTCCCTCCAACTGTCACCTCGTCCACACAACACGGTTATTGTTCATACTAATCCCAGGCAGTCTCAAACTTTCACACATCCCAGCTCATCTGCCCCGCAGCTCTCCACACTGCAGGATCAAGAGACAAAGTTTACACCTGCATCAGTGCTTAATGAGCTGACCACAGAAGAGCTTCAGGAAGTGAAGAGAAGAAATGCTGTGCTGCAGATTGTACTTGGTGCCCTGACGCATTCTTGTAGAGAGAAGCAGAGACTCCTTGACTGTTACGCTCCTTACAAAGTAATGTATGAAAATGCATCTGCACATGTTGAAGAGCTGCAGAAGGAGCTGAAGGTTCACACAGAGCGCCTTGACAGTTTCGAAAGGCTCGAGGAGCTTCGCTGCATGGAAATAGAGGGTATGAGCAGCAGGGCTAAAAGTCTAGAAGCGGTGGTGAAGCGTCAAAGGGAAGAGATGGCGGACATGATGAATTGTTTTTCAGATACAGAGCAAAACCTGAGAGGGAAAGTGCAGCTGCTGCAGGCCGAGCTTACAGGAACAGAGAAGATTTTGTGCGCCCTTCATGCTGGGTGGATAAATGCTGAGAAGGAAGTGTATTTTGGTAGTCAAAAGTTGGAAGCAGCTTCACAACAACTGTGTGCTGTGAAAGAAGAGCTGCGCATGACAAGGGAGGCGGAAACACAGTACCTCATCAAGCTTGAGAAGGACATTTTAAGAGAGATTGGAAACATTTCGAGGAGCTTCAAAGCAGCCTCAGATCGTGAAGCTGAGTTGGAGACGGAGCTTCTGCAGGTGTATGACCTTGCGGCGTACTTGGAAGAACTGTTAGAAAAATGTGAATGTTGTAAGGCAGAGTTAGAGACAGAGCTCCTGCAAGCGCATGACCTTGCAGCTGACCTGGAGCAGCAGTTAGAAGTAGGTGACCTCTGTGAGGCAGAGCTGGTGAATGAGATATTATCCTTACAGCAGAAGTGTAAGGGCTTGGTTATAGACCTTGAGGAGTGCAGGGTGGCTGCACTTGCTTCTGGAAGCCGAGAGGCTGCTTGGCACCAAGAGAAGCAGCAGCTACTGTCTCAGATTCAGCACCTGGAAGCCATGAGGCAGCAGCAGGTACCAAGTGGCAGTTGGTGGGTAGACCTTCAGGTTGTGGCTGCTTCAGAGGAAGATGAAGGGAAGCGACAGCTGTTGCTGGAGCAGGGACGTGCTCGTTGGGATGAGGAATGGGCTGCCGAGTGTGCTGAGGTGCTGGCAGAGCTTGAGCAATATAATGTGGATGTGCCTTTGTGCCTTCTAGAGACATCAGTTGGTAGATTGCCTGGGGATATGGCTGCCTTGCCTGGAGATATGGCTGCTTCTTTCCAGCAGAAGCAACAGTCAGATCAGCCGCTGTGTGACAGCAAGGGAGCTGTAGCATACACCCAGATGATGGAGGGGTGGCAGGAGCTAGCTGATGTACCGCTGTACCTCAGCCCTGACAAGGAGCCAGTCCAAGACCCGGTGGAGGAGGTGGATGTGTTGCAGTCTGGTGGTAGCAGGTGAGAAGCTGTGAGAAGCCGCTCATTCAAGTCTTCTGTCATTCTGAAGTTAGGCAGCACTTCGGTCAGTAGTCGGCTGATGATGTGTCTACTACATGTACTCTGGACTGGAAGCTAGGCAATCACACTAATCATATTGTTGATGCATTCTATCCTTAAACAACTATCCGATATGCATGCTTAACGATAATTTGCTTCACGTGTTCTGATTCGGCTTCAGTACGAATCGGCTTCAGTTACGTGTATATCAGCTTCACGTATTGGGTCTGACAGGTCATCAGAGAGTGCTGCTGCCGCTGCTGATCCCTTGTTGGGGTCTCCATTTGTTCCGCTGCCTTTGGTGGATCCTTTCATTGGCTCCCCGTTTCAACCTCTACTGCCTGGTCCTTTTGAACCTTTCCTGGGCTCTCCATTCTCGCCGCCCCTGCAGTATGGACCCAATTTTATCTTCACTTCCTCGCCGTACCTCCCGCTGCCTCCAGCTGAAGGACTTTGCCTGACTGCACCTATGAGCACTGCTGTTGCGGCTGTTCCAATGCTGCCTTGGGCAGTACTCACCATGTAAGATTATGAGATGACTGCAGGTTCAACACATTATTATTATATGGAGCCTGCTGAAAGATTATGCTGCTGTTGCCAACCAATGCTTTTCTTCATCTGATGATAAGTATGACTTTTTTTTAAAGTAAAGTTTATATATTCAGTTTCTTTTATCTTCTCTGGGCACCTTTCAAGCTGAGTTTCGAAATCTACCGCATATTTCACATTTAGAGGAATGGGAATGATGTTTTATTTACTTCTGCTGAACTTGTCACGGGTTTAAATGGGAAAAATATGCATATTGGGTTTCCTTTTACATTTCTCATGTATTTGAAGCCTGGGAATTATGTTTCTCCTTCCAATCGTTTCTAATAATTTTCTTGTGTCAGTAATGTCATCGTCATCTACACCATATTCTTCACCATAGTGTCACCAATGTAAGAAACAAGTGACGTACCAGGCAAAAATTACAGACACTGTTAAACCGTTGAAACAGGATTAGTCTCTAGCTCTCTTCCACATCACTCATCATGTCACATTGCACTTGGACCAGCATAACAGTACACAAGACACTCTGCACGAATTAAGTAGAAACTCCACACATCATTTGAATCAACAAGGACGTGTAATGTAGAAGCACACATAGCAGGTAATTAAAATTGAAGAGGGCAGATACAACAAGGCATAGAAAGAAGCCATCCGTTGCACTGCCCTGTTCCCTATCACCACACAAGCTGGAACAGCAACTCAGAGTACTCAAGGACTCCCAACGTAAGATATCCTGACCGGCCTGTTTGAACTACGACTATACATGTTACTTCATCTATGACCAATCACATCATCGTACCAGCAAAAGCCTGCTATGGTGTTTGGCATCATCAGCACCTTCTAGGTACCTTCTAGGTTGAGAACATCATCTAGTAGCAGTAGCAGCTTCTTCTGCTGCGCCTCAAGCAGCTAGAAGGCTCTCTGGGGCATAATACGTTTTCTGCACAGCAGCTCCTTTGCGCCGCTTGCTAGGACGGCACATGCCCACAAACTGCAGCTCGGCAGCTGCCTGGCTGAATCTGGCAGCTAGCAGCATTGCTTCCGCCTCTAGCTCCACTGCATTCATCACCATGTACTTTGAAGACTGGCAATGGCCTGAAGATCCTGCCTGGGTACTACGAGCAACTGCTGCTGCTGCTGCCTGTACTCCATTACACTCCTGATGACGGCCGCCGCTACTAGCTTGATGTATACGATGGCTACCTGTTGGTAAAGAATAAGCGGCTTCCTTCAACTTCCGCGCACCTCTTGAGTTGTGGTCCTCATCTGCGGCTTCCTTCTCAGGACTCATTCGCCGCCCTCTCCGCCGCCCTCTAAGTTTCTTTCGCCCGCGGCCAGTTTCACCAGCAGAAAACTCTTCTCTTTCTTCATCATCTTCCTCCTCCTCACTGCTATCTGCAGCATTCTCCTTAGCCGATCTGGGGCACGCAGCAGCTGAGGGTAGTATAATGCTGTTGTCAGTTGCTTCAGTTGCTGCCCAGCAGTACTCTTCCAACCACTGACCGATGTCAATCATGTCCTGTCCCATGAGGAGGCGGTACGCAAGGGCAGTACTCTCCATCTTGACTCCCATACTGTGAAAGGAGCAGCCACAGTCATCATGACTGATCATGAAAGTATATCAACCCAAATAATATTTACAAATTCATCCACTTGTGGAAGGCCTGGCCGACCTCAGCCCTAGTTTCTGGACTTTTACAAAGAATGGAATATCAGAAAAGCAACACATGACAACTAAGGGTCTTCCCCTTTCTCATTGCTTCGACTACACACATATTTTTGGAGATTGGGTCTCATATCAAGACAACACTTATTTCCACACACTGTGCCTCATACAACAAGGCCAACCGGGCACTTACTCCTGCTCAGGTCCAAGCATGAAGGTGTGAGGTCTCAGCAGTGCTTCATGCACAGCTGCTCTAGGTGCATAGGTCAGTTGACTTTCAAGTTCCCATATTCCGCTGTACAGGAACGAACGTGCACCTATCATGAATAGGGATGGATCCAAAATACAGCGAAGGGTCTAAAACTTGAACCATTAGGAGATATAACTTTATATTGCAACAGTCAAAACAGCACCAATCAGATGTACCTTGCTTGCTAAAAGGGGACGCTGACAGCAGCTTGGGCAATGTGGATGCCATGAAGTCTGCAAGGCGATCTTGTAAAAGACTCCCTAGTTTCAGGGGTGATGAGCCCTTGCCACCTGCTACCACACTGGCCACACTGTTCACACTGCCTCCAGTTGCTGCCGACAGGGTAGCCTTCAGCAAGGCCTCTTTCCTGGCTCGCCTCTTGGCCTCTTGTGTCATGGCTTGGCCTTTCACAACCACGGCAGTGGCAGTCTGAGGTTGTTGACTAGGCAAGGCAGGCAGGCCTTCTGTCCCTGTGACCTGCTGAGGGGACTGGAGACCCACACTTTGAAGGGCTTGCCTCACAGGACTCAGGAGATCACCTACAACACCACCTCCAGCTGTAGCAGTGACTGCAGAGCAACAAGTAGCACCCTGCAGGCAGAGCATGGGACCAACGCATGCGCTGAGGGACATATTGTCTGCTATAGCAGCTAGAAACGATTGTGATTGGCAATTGTCATCGCCGCTAAATTCACTGAAATATCATTACTCCTTTCTGTCAGGCCACCCATAAAACACTGCTTACCTTAGCAGCAGGAGGGGATAGGCTTGCAGGTTCACGTATTCTCTTTAGTTCTTCTAGGGCTGAGATAATTGGCGTTGCAGCACTGCAAGCCTGCATCATGATTCATGCAATGTACCATAAGAGTGGCGACCATCACCTGACATCACGCCAACCTAAAACCTTGAAGTCAGCTCAATGCTGTAGGAGCAGATATCAGCAAGGACTTGATCATAAGCTCCACCTCTACTACTACACGATAATGTCTCCGTCATCTCCACCACTACTACTACACGATAATCTCTCCATCATCTCCACCGCTACTACTACACGACAATGTCTCCGTCATCTCCACCACTACTACTACACGATAATGTCTCCATCATATCCACCACTACTACTACACGATAATGTCTCCGTCATCTCCACCACTACTACTACACGATAATCTCTCCATCATCTCCACCACTACTACTACACGATAATGTCTCCGTCATCTCCACCACTACTACTACACGATAATCTCTCCATCATATCCACCACTACTACTACACGATAATGTCTCCATCATCTCCACCACTACTACTACACGATAATGTCTCCGTCATCTCCACCACTACTACTACACGATAATCTCTCCATCATCTCCACCACTACTACTACACGATAATGTCTCCATCATCTCGACCACTTCTACTACAATACAGTGTCAGTACTGACTTGCAATGCTTCTTCGGCCAAGTCTTCTAGTGTGTCCAGCAAGGGATCCAACCCGTCCTCAGGCCGATGCTGACTCAGCCTCCTCACACTTACACTGCTGGTCTGACCGGTCAGCTGGTTGACCAAAGATCTGCCTTTGTTGGTTGCCATGATGGCTGAAGTATGGGTGGGCTCAAGCCTCCTGCCTCATCATTCAAGGGACGATATAAATTTCATTTTTTTATACTGAAGTGTTTCATGTTTTTCATCTAACGAGTTTTTGTGATGTGCTGAGAAATGTGCATCAAAGTTCAGTAATATAGCAAATACAGCAATTTCTGTTTTTATGAAGCTGAGGCCTGACATGCCTTATTATTATTAGCTTATCATTGCACTTCAAATGTTGTTGTAGGGCAAAGGATAATGAGATTGCACTCACATGAAATCAGGCTGAGAAGCACTCAAGTACAGGGAGGGAAGAGAGAAATCAGACGATCGGGAAGCTGCATCTGCATAGGAAGAAAATAATATTATAATCACACTTACAGTGATTATGGCTACCTGCTCTACCATCCCTTGAGACATAGTATTGCCCATGGAAGAAACATGTCACAATATCTACCTGTGCTCTTTGCCACTTCATGCATCCACATGAGACCCAGTCTCCATGTGGCCCATGTAACCCCAGCCTCTGCCATGCACATGGCCATGTCTTGCAAGTATGAGGACACAGGTCCACACACCTCCTCCCCAGTTCCAGCCCCTTTGCTCCGGCTCCTCCCTCTAGAGGCGGTCTTCTTCTCCTCTTCTAATTTCTCCCCAGATCGGCATGCCGCCTTGGCACTAGGCCTGCTCCGGCCAAGAGCCATAGATGGGCTTAAATTGCAGCCAAGGCTTTCTGCCATCTTTAATACAGCATCCTGTGGCATGGCAGCCAGGGTGGCTTCTATTGCTTCCACATCCCCTGACAAGCAAGATGGTGCCATCGCAGCCAGCATCTCCCCACGGCAGTGCTCCATACCTGATGAGCAAGAGCCGGTGCAGGAAGATTAGGTTTCAGGGTATTGGTTCCGCTTTTACACAAGTTAAGGCAAGAGTAAACAAATGTAGTTATCTATACCTGCTAAATCCATAGCATGCAGCAAGGTGTTCACACTTCCATCTGTTTGACTGAACCGCTCCAGAAGGTACTTCATCGGCTCATGTGCAAGTACCAGGGGCAACGTTGCAGGTGAAGCACTCAGGACAACATCTGTAATAAGTGATGGTGAAACAACATTTATGTGGAGCATCTGCCTGCTGGGAGATTTATGTGCAATGACCCTGTCATCGGTTATACTTAAAGAGGCTAGCACGACGGCAATTTCAGCAATAATAAGATGAGATGAGATGCAATGAAAGGAGAAATCTTAGAACATCCAGCTACACAGCCAGATGAAATGAATGAATAGTAATTTACATCATATTGCTGGTAGTAGCCCACAGCAGAGGAGGCCGACGAGACTGAAATACAGCTGTCTTACTTCATTCAATCCGACAACGACTCTGACACTGTCCCTATTACAACGCACCTTGGAAAAAAGAGTTAAGCCTGTCCTTCTGGGGCTGTAGTGAGAGAGGCTTCAGCCTCAGGCGGGACAATACGTCAGTGGAAAGGTTAGCAGTGAGCACATCATGAGGGACTGAGGAGCCCAATACAAGGCTGACAGGGAACCGAGGATGGTCCTGAAAGTAGTTACGATATCATGTCAGAATATAAGGTTGACAGGGAACCCAGGACACTCTTGAAAGGTCCAACATCATGTCAGAATACTGCTGTGATAGCACATGAGGCTGGACAAGATCCAGGCACAGATTGCTTCCTTTAGCACTGCAGGAAAATGACATATTGCCCTGAGAGGCCAAAATAACGACCGACTGATGACACTGACATGTCATCAGTGTCTTGAGGAGAAAACCATGCATCTGAAACCAAGCATGCTTGTAGAGCTTGACTTGATCAACTGACATCCAACGGATGCCAATAAGCAGCCTGAGCTCACCACACTAAACAGCTTCACAAGGTCTCTGAAGCATGACACATCCATGCGCTCCGCACTCTGGATAAGAAGCACTACTGGCCGTCTCTGGTTCGCTCTCTTAGTGGCGGCAAACAAGTCCGCTCCGACTCCAGGAAGTCCTGTGGCCGCTGAGGGCTTTTTAGAACCTTCTGGAAGAACAAAAAACAGCAAAATCTGATACAAGCATACTTGTAAGATCGTCCTCACTTCAGGATAACTATAGAGTCTTCTCTTACTTCTCTCAACAGATCTGCTAACAAAAAAAACATACGAATGAATGCTCATGTCATTATTCTCACTTTCATCTCCAACCACAGCTCTCCTCTGTCTCAGCTGGCGTGATACACTTTGCGCTTTCTTATCATCAGAAACTGTTGATGAGGATGGGGCTGACTTGTGAGCCACTCCCTCTGATGTCTCAGCAGGTTGAGGAGCACAGCAAGCTCTAGGATGGTCAACAACAACACTTGTGGTCTGATCAGCATACCAGCTGTACAGGGCCTGTCAACAGCAGTTCACACATCAACTGTCAGGTGGTCAACAACAACACTTGTGGTCTGATCAGCATACCAGCTGTACAGGGCCTGTCAACAGCAGTTCACACATCAACTGTCAGGTTAAGAATCCCGTATAAAGGACAAAGCAAAGCCAATACAGCATTGCCGCCAGCAGGTAATAAACATAAGAACATAAGACGTAACACTCTCCTACCAGAACACCAACAGACAGGACGTACATCATTTTTACCACTCTTCCTTCATTACATAAAAATGGTAATGGGAACACTCGGTTTCCATGCCGCAGTGGAGACGAGACGCATAAATGAAGCTATTACAGCAGAATCATATTATTCTAAAGTTGAATTGTTCTTGGTCATGATAAAATCATGAAGCAGCACTACCTCAACATCATTTGCTCCCCAGTCCTGAGTCTGTGGGCCCATCAGCTGATGCAGAACTGCATGTAATGCAGCTCCTACCCCTCCATCTAGGTCTTTGTCTGTCAGGTGTGCAACGTAAGCCTAGTAACAAGATGAGGATGGACAGGCATGACTCATCTATCCAAAAGCACTCTAGTAAGGAGAAAAATGTTGCCTTAAAGTGTATTCAAGTCTCACAGTTTCACTTAGACATTTACTCTGCACCAGTACCCACGTTAAATGACATGATTATTTTGGATGGGGAAAAAGTGAAGACAGTTTTTTGATCAATGACAGGCCACCACAGGCTGTCCTCCTCCATTAGGTTTAAGTCCACTCTTCGTAAAAATGTCGCTCTCTATTATGATTATTGCACCTAAACCGACCCTGCAATACTCTGTGCTACCCACCCTCACCTTTCTGTCAGTCAAATATTTCACCAATGCTGGGTACAGATTGAATGCATCCACATCACTGCCGATGCCTCTGGCTGACAGAATAGCGGTCGCTATTGTTGGTGCATTTCCAACACCCAACTTCAATCTAGCTGAGGGTGTACGACGTACGGGTGAAGAGAAGTTACCTTCTTTGATGCATAAAACATACAGCTTCATCAAGCTTCGTGAGGAGTCATGCTAATTGATTTGTATCTTAATGCTTCTTTGCAAAGTTTAAAGACATACTGAGATGTTTAGAAAACAGTGAAGGACCTCTGTTATGGTCAGGACTAATAAGTTATATAACTTCATGACACTTCAAGACAACAACGCGCCTGATGTGATTGTTGGGTCCTGGTGCATTACAAAGTTGAACCATAGATCCTCACATGCGTTGAGATCAGACCTACTGCTGAATTCCTGTAAAACATCAAGTCTTATGTGAATTATGAAGAAGTATGAAGTATGAAACATTTGTAAATGAAAGGACTTGAGTTTGTAACACCTAAGTAGCTGACCTGATGGACACAAGGGACCCACCTGGTATCTGCGCTTGAGATCTTCAGAGAAAGAAAGGTATGCTTCCACTCTCTCCTTCCTACAGTCTGTGCTGTCCACGTCAGTCAGAGGAGGGAATGCCTCTACATCTTGATCTTCGGGAAAAACGTGGAGAACCATGTTGCTTTATCAATCAAACAATTAGGACCAATCCAGCATTCTCAAAGTCAAGCCTGCTTACCGGAGACATCAATCACGATAGGGATCTCAGATAGGTCATCATCAGTAGGGTTTTCCACAGCACTCCTTGTTTTCCTTCCCTCTTTTTGAGCGAGTTCGTTACATTTTGTAGGATTTTGGCGCAATACTTCGAAAGCTCTGCTGATACTGGCCACTGTTTGCGATCGTTCTTCGGTTGTTGAGAGCCATTCCATTTCCAATACTGCTGAAAACTTTCAAGAAGCACAATT
>BEGY01000256.1:3614-20283 GCA_002335675.1 Chlamydomonas eustigma | reverse complement strand
GGTGATTTTGGCTTGAGACAGTGAATCTTTGAGGAGCTCTAGAATGAGTTAGACAATCTTGCATGACATGTTTTTGGGTTGAAAGTGATCAGAGAAACATGTTTTAAAACTCTGTCTATTTAGTTTTTGCATGCTTGTTGTATTCAGCTTGGTATTTGTTCAGGTTGCTTTTTATGTGTTTTAGGCCACATTGGTATTGATAACCCTGGCCAAATGACATGTTTATATTTTTTTATCATTCTGTTATGTATTCTGTGCATGCTGATATGCTCAGCTCATCTTTCTGATGCCTGGTGACTGAGAAATAGGCATTCACATGCAACCAGGTCCACATTGAAAAGTGGATGTCAAAATGGTTTAGGCCACCTAATTAGCAATAAAGCTAACCAAATGACATTCTTGAAATTTATATAGCATTCTATTAAGTATCCTGAACATGCAGGTATGCTCAGCTCATGATTCTGTTGCCTGGTGACTGAGAAATGTGCATTAACATGCAATCAGGTCCACATTTAAAAGTGGTTTTCAAGGGAAAACAGTGAAATCTGTGAGGAGCTCTAGAATGAGTTAGACTCACTTGCATGGCATGTTTAAAGTGCTTAAAATATACTATTACGTGTATAGAACAACTTGTTAAGATCTAGAGGTTTCTAGTCTTAGGAGTTCAGTCTCTCTGGTTGCATGCCATTATGTAGTACTGTGAGGGTTTCCGCTACCCTCTTGTAAGCTTATTGAATATTGACAGTCTTGGATTACACTGTGTTTAAACAATAGCCCCCTCTACAATATAAAGCTCTTCACTAAATACTGCAAGTCACACTTCATGTCTCACTCAGCGTCCCCAATCATATCTTACGTAACCTAAAACTAAAACCAATACCGAATCCCTTACATTCTCCCCTACTGAGACTCAAATGTCCTCATTTGAAGACGAAATACAACAGCATCAACCATGTAAAGCACCAGAGCAATTTCAATTGATAGCAGCCCATACTACTTCCAAGAAAAATCACAAAAGCACATTACAACCGATCAAGAAGGTACCAGCATACGTGATCAAAATATGCACCTCAACAAATTCCAAACCATGCGATAACCCAACCGCAAAAATGGAACAAAATACAGCTATCCATGATGTCCAGAGAAAAATCTCACATCAAAAGCCAATAAACAAGCTATGTGAAGCAAACCTTAGAGATAAAGACCTCAATTTTCTGCTAAACAAGCTCCATACCAACAAGATCAATTACCATGAGCCAATTCTCAAATGATCAAGGGTACAACCACAGCTCCATGCATGCAAATTATTTAACTCTACATACAAACTGCAAAAAATCAGCACAAAAAGCCAAAGCTTATGCACTACCTGGTCATGCAATGCCATTATACAACGCACAAAGCACAGTCGAATTTAAAGGCTACTTCAGCTCAGGACAATCTGATTTCTTGTGACCACGCTTGCCACAGTGCCAACATTCAAATCTGCCATCTTGCTTACTATTCCCAGCCTCTCCAGAATTCCTTCCCCTCGGATGTGGTGTAGCAGATCTTCCACGCCTGCTAGTGTACACCATCCCTAACTCCATTTCCACTGGTTCATCTTCAGAATTAGACTCTGCAGCCCTTGTAGCTTCATATGCCACATCATCATGCCTTATAGCAAGATCTCTGATCTGCATCCAAGTCCAATCATCTCGAAATTTACCAAGGATGATCGCCCTCAAGGATCGCTTACTGCCGGAATAAATCTGCAATGCTGACGTTGTTCACCATAGCGGGTAATCCTTGCACTGCCCCGAGTACTGGAATTAAGCCTTCTTATTGTACAACTCCTTGCATGGTTGCGTCATGTATTCCATCAGCCATCCTCTCCTACTGCGAAAGGAACGCGTCCTCGTGTTCACCCAAAAAGATCGAACGAAGTCTGAAACCAAATGTGAGGGTTTCCGCTACCCTCTTGTAAGCTTATTGAATATTGACAGTCTTGGATTACACTGTGTTTAAACAATAGCCCCCTCTACAATATAAAGCTCTTCACTAAATACTGCAAGTCACACTTCATGTCTCACTCAGCGTCCCCAATCATATCTTACGTAACCTAAAACTAAAACCAATACCGAATCCCTTACAAGTACTGTAGTTGTACGGCAGTTCGAGTTTTACTGTCTACTGTCGGTATCGAGTGTCTTCTATCTCGATAACTCGACAGGTGAGATTTCTCTATATTTTAGTTTATGTTATGTTTATTCTAGGAGGACTCTAGGGACTCGGTCGTTTCTTTCCTAGTGTCTACTCCTGTAAAGTCTTCTATCTCGATAACTCGACAGGTTATGGGTCTCTAGCGCTCCTACTACGGAATGGCCGCTACAGAACAGAGTGAGGGAAGAGTGCCCTCGTTCAAGGGATTCACCCTTGATAAAGAAGATCAGCTTCTGGATTCAAAAAGATGGCAAAATTTTGAATTCAGATTCAACACGGAAATGTCTCAAAAGGGAGTAAGTGAAATCTTCTACAAAGAGGCATCCACGAACCCACAGGAAGCAGCGATTTTCGACAGGCTGTGGGGGACCCTTGGAAACAATGTGGGGACATTGTTTAGATCTATTCTCACGGAAGCCAAGAGTAAGGCATCCGCCAACGAGAACTATGCGCTTACGGCATACAAGCGCATCCAACAGCAATGTCTTGGAAATTTAGCATTGCAGAAGAGTCAGCTCTTGCGTGAGTGGCACTCTTTCACCCAACATCCAACAGAGTCAGTGGATGAATACGTGGAAAGATTCAATAGGCAATGGAGACAGTTACGGGAAAGAAAATTGAGGAGTCAGAGGCCGTCCTCCATTTTCTCCATTGTTGCAATAATTCTAGCGTGAAGCACTTGATGGACCTGTTGACGACGGATACCAAGCCGTTGTACAGCTCTGTCGAGGAGGCAGCAACAAAGCTGCGAATGGATGAGTTCAATAGCAAATCTGCAAGAGGCAGAAATGCTAGCAGCAAGCACAATGTTGAAGCACCTGGTTTTGGGGGCTTTGGATACCATGAAAGTGGTCCTAGCAGCAGCAGCCATGGCAGAGGCCATGACAGCAGAGGACAGCATTATGGGAAAGGTAAACAGAATTCCGGTGGGCGTAGTGGCAGGCAGCAGCATCCCAATGGGGGACGTGGAGGTGGCAAACCTCATGCAGCTGCACCAGCACCCCCCCAAAATGCTCCTCCACCCCGAAACAGGGACATCACATGTCTTCTATGCCAGGAGACAGGCCACATGATGAGGGAGTGTCCATACAAGGACATAATCTCATCAGCCATCTCTAACCATAAAAGAGCTGTTGCCCCTGGTCTTTTGGCAGTGACAAAGGCTCCAAAATTTGTCACAACAGCAGCTGGTGCTGGACTTGAACTGGGGGACAACAATAGCTTTGTGGTGGACACTGGATCAGCCTACCACAACGTCTTTGACAGATCCATCCTCCATCATTTCAAACCTGTTACAGAGGGACAGGAAAGGGGTATTCAGATGCCAAATGGAATGGTGGAGCCCATCCTAGGGACTGGCAGTGTGTACCTTGAGGTGAAAACACCATGTGGAGGTGATGACACCATCATATTGAGGGATGTACAGTGGGCTCCTGGCCTAAAGTTTAACTTACTGTCAGAGAACACAGCTAAGTACAAAGGGGCCAGATTTGAGGACAGCAAGGGAGGTGGAAAACTGCTTTACAAGCCTGGTGAGGCCATACCCTCTGTCCTATGTGAGTTGCACAAGAATGTGCATGTGATGAAGTGCAGACCTATTCCAGTTGAACCTGCTGAGCTAGCTCAGCAATCCATGGTTTTGCTGAGTGGTACCACAGCTTCAGAAGTGAAGCAATATGAAGCTGAGAGGTTACATAGGGCTTTGGGACACCCTGGAAACTCAGCCCTGGTGAAGACACTTGAGGGCCATGTGGAAGGCACTAGTGTCACACCTGAAGCAGTGAAGCAACTGGGGGCCTGTGAGCAATGTCTGGCTGGCAAGCAGACAAGAAACCCATTTCCAGACTCTGGGCGAGCTACAGACTGGAAATTGGGTGAGCTCATAGTCTTTGACCTGTTTGTTGCTCCAGCAAATGTGGTGAGTCAGCATGGGTACAAGTATCAGCTGACAGCTGTGGATTACTACAGTAGGTATTGCCTTGTCAGTTTCTTATCTCACAAGAATGATGCCTTTAGCCACATGAAGAAAGTGCACAAGTTTGTTGAAAGGCAGACAGGCAACAACACTAAGTGTTTCAGGACTGACAGAGGTGGTGAGTTCCTGAACAATGATGTAGTGGATTACTGCAATGAGCTGGGAATTCAGCTTGAGCTAACCACAGCCTACACATCTCAGCAGAATGGTCTAGCTGAGAGGATGCATCTCACTATCTTCAACAAAGTGAGAGCCATGCTTGTTGACAGCGGTATAGACAAGCAACACTGGGCAGAGGCAGCTGGCACAGCAGCCTATGTCTACAACAGGACAGCCAGCTCGGCTACTCCTGGAGGAAAAACCCCTTACGAGTGCTATTGGGGTAAGAAACCTGACATCTCCAACTTGAGGCCTTTTGGGGATGTAGCCATGGTAATGACTATGCCACGGTATGCCAGGGATGGCAAAATGGGTCCAGTAAGTGTAAAAGGCAGACTAATGGGGTATAGCAAATGCTCCAAAGCATGGAGAGTGCTGCTGCCATCTGGACTGGTGAGTGAGAGCAGAGATGTAGTGTTCCCAGCAGACAAATTTACAGCAGGGAAATTGTTGGCACAACATGGTAACAGCCCAGCAACATTGCCAGCAGCAGCATCTTCTTCTCCACCACCACCTAAACATGAGCAGGATTCAGACAGAAGTGGTAGTGATGAGGATTCCTCCACAGAGTCTGACTTCTCTGAGGACGAGGGGGATACACCTCATCAGGGCCAGCCCACAGCTGAAGGTGCAGCTGAAGGTGTTGCGCACGGTGCTAACGGTGCAACAACTGCTATTAGAACCAGCAGTAGGGTCAGAAGGCCACCAGTGAGACTAGTTACCTTGCTGGCAGGAGCCACTGCAAAGGAATCAGTGACCCTGAGGGCAGCAGATGATGCATTAAAAGTTGATTGGTTCAGGGGAGAGCGTGCTGGACAGCATCCCATTCCCCAAACCATGGAAGAGATGCGCAAACATCCATACCACAAGGGCTATGAGGATGCCATCATAGTGGAGATGGAATCCATCAAGGCCAGAGGAGTACTTGAGCCTGTAAGGTGGGAACGAGGACTCAAGGTCATTGACACTAAAGTGGTCTTTGATGAAAAGGTAGATGAGAAGGGTCTCATCACCAGCTTGAAGGCGAGACTAGTGGCCAAAGGGTTCAGGCAGTCCAAGGGTAAGGACTACACTGAGATTTGGGCTCCAGTCAGCAAACACTCTTCTCTAAGGGCTGTGTTGGCTGTAACTGCAGCTAAGGACTGGATTCTTCACCAGGTAGATGTGAAGACAGCTTTCCTTCATGCTAACCTTGATGAGGAGCTGTATGTACGTGTCCCAGCTGATTTGCCAGGTGGAGGGGGTACCTTCAGATTGCGTAAAGCGATTTACGGTCTTAAGCAGGCTTCAAGGGCCTGGTACAAGCATCTCAAGGGCATCATGGAGGGCATGGGCTTCCACCAGTCAACAGCTGACCCAGGTGTGTACCTGAAGGATGCAGGAACTGATCAGATGGTAGTAGCTGTCACATGGGTAGATGACATTGTGATAGCTTCCAAGCAGCTGCATCTGGTAGAAGAGGTAGAGCATGGTCTGGAGAAAGACATGCAAATCAAGAAGCAGGGGGATCTAAAGCATCATCTGGGCATGGAGATCCAGAGACAGGGCAGCAAAATCCTCCTAACCCAGAAAACATACATTCAAGATGTGTTGTATCGTTTTGGCATGGAGAGCTGCAAGGGGCAGAAAGTGCCATTGAATCCCAAGGTCAAGGTGACTAAAGAAGTAGGGGAGAAGCTGGACAAGGATGGTCTCAGGCTGTACCAAGAGAAGGTGGGCAGTCTGCAGTATCTGGCTACTTGCACTAGGCCAGATATCAGCTTTGCAGTAGGTCTACTAGGCAGATTTTGCAAGTGTCCTACTACTTTCCACATGGATTTAGCAGACCAAGTCTTGTTGTACATTGCGTGGACAAGAGACATGGGTCTCGAATTTGGTGGAAGGAAGCCAAACTTCATTGTTTACAGTGACAGTGATTTTGGGGGTGAGACGGATGAGAGGAGGAGCACAACAGGGTTTGTGTGCATTCTCAGTGGTGGTGCAGTGGATTGGAACAGCAGGTTGCAGCAGACTGTGGCAGTCTCTACCTGTGAGGCAGAGTATCAAGCAGCTGGAGCAGCTGTTAGGGCAGCTCTGTGGTGGAGGAAGTTGCTACTAGATCTAGGGATTGAAACTGGTGTGGTAGACATCAGGGGAGACAACCAGAGCACTTTGGCAGTGATATCTAATCCTATTAGTTCTGACAAGACAAAGCACATTGATACCATCCATCATTTCACCAGGGAGAGGGTGGAGATGGGGGAGGTTAAATTCAGCTATTGTAGCACAGAGGAGATGGTGGCTGATATTCTCACAAAAGCTCTAGAAAGGAATAAGCTTGAGAAGTTCAGGAGCATGATGGGAGTGGTTAGTTGGGACTAATCAGAAGTTTCTTGAGTCTGTAGAGTTTAGTTGTACTCAGTTTAGGCTTTGCCTTTAGCTGTTTCCCTTTTCTCTCAGTTCTTCTTTTCTTGCTTTGAGTTTTCCTTTTGAGTAGATAGTCTTTATCTTTATTTTGGCGTTTGCATGCGTTTGCAGAGTAGCCTGTCCTCAGGGGAGTGTTAAGATCTAGAGGTTTCTAGTCTTAGGAGTTCAGTCTCTCTGGTTGCATGCCATTATGTAGTACTGTAGTTGTACGGCAGTTCGAGTTTTACTGTCTACTGTCGGTATCGAGTGTCTTCTATCTCGATAACTCGACAGGTGAGATTTCTCTATATTTTAGTTTATGTTATGTTTATTCTAGGAGGACTCTAGGGACTCGGTCGTTTCTTTCCTAGTGTCTACTCCTGTAAAGTCTTCTATCTCGATAACTCGACACAACTCTGTCTATTATTTTATAAGCTGCAGAAATCTATGATTTATGGCAGCTGTTACAAGGTGGGTGGTCCATCCAGTTTTCCAGCAGTAGTTCAGACTCACATTTCACAGAGCAGTGCCACAGCCCTCGAGATAGCTGAATAGTACTAAATTATGATTAAAAACAATGCGATATGCTGTCGACAGTCTGTTTCCACTGTTTCGCTGATGGGCACTGCTGTAAACTGCTTTCCCAGGCCGAGTGTATTGTATTCGTAATGCAATCTTACTTAGATAAGCATTAGAATCGATTCGTATCCGAAAGCTAAAGAAGAACTATCAGAAAGACTCTCGCACTACTTTTTACCAGCACGGCAATTCACACCTTCTCGCTCATCAGTAGTACTACATACACCTGCTGCTTTCATCAACGATTTCGCATGAATTCACACTACAACAGCACCAGCACCAGGTTCTGTCGCGATGATGATGCAATGCTGATAATGCTGATAATGAGTTTCCTCAGCAGCACCTAAGTCGAAGTATCTTTCGCAATGATGAAGCATCCGTCGGTTTCTGTTGCGATGGCCTCAGCAGTATTCTGAAGCTGCCGCTTCATCAGACATACTGGAGTTGCTAGCAGGTGAGCTCTACCATGCAGTGCTTTCAAATGAATGAATGCTTTTAGAACCAGATGATTTAGAATTAGACGAAAGGACACTACTAACACTACTGTACAGTTGCAGGCAGAAGATTCTTTAGCTACAGTAGACATAGCAGTTAGGTTTCTTTGACATATGAGTGTGCACTGCTACGCAGGGTTAGCAAGGTTGCAGATTTCATGAGATGGTTGCTCCTAGGTGCTTGTACAAAATAGCAGGGAGCATCACAACAGGAAGGGTAGCCTGGGCACAAGGACATGATTCAGAAGAGGAGGCAGCCGCTACTGCCTCTGCATCAGACATACAGGAGTAACAAGATTTGCTAGCAGGTGAGCACTACCATGCAGGCGGGCTTTCAAATGAATGAAGAACTAAGAACTAAGAACTAAGAACCAGATTTAAAATTAGAAAGGACACAGCAGCAGTACAGTTAGTACAGTAGAAGTAGTAGAAGGAAGAAAAATCTTTAGCTAGAATTCAGGTTTTTTTGACATATGAGTGCGCACTGCTATGCAGGGTCGCTAATTACATGAGATTTTGTTCCTAGGGGCTTGTACAGAAGAGCAGGGAGCGGCATCACAACAGGAGGGATATCCAGGGCACAAGGACATAACTTTGATGAAGACGCATCCGCTGCCGCTTCATCAGACATACTGGAGTTGCTAGCAGGTGAGCTCTGCCATGCAGGGCTTTCAAATGAATGAATGCTTTTAGAACCAGATGATTTAGCATTAGAAAGGACACTACTAACACTACTGTACAGTTGCAGGCAGAAGATTCTTTAGCTACAGTAGACATAGCAGTTAGGTTTCTTTGACATATGAGTGTGCACTGCTACGCAGGGTTAGCAAGGTTGCAGATTTCATGAGATGGTTGCTCCTAGGTGCTTGTACAAAATAGCAGGGAGCATCACAACAGGAGGGGTAACCTGGGCACAAGGACATGATTCAGAAGAGGAGGCAGCCGCTACTGCCTCTGCATCAGACATACAGGAGTAACAGGATTTGCTAGCAGGTGAGCACTACCATGCAGGCGGGCTTTTAAATGAATGAATGCTGTTAGAACTAAGAACCAGACTTAGAACTAGAAAGGACACAGCAGTACAGTAGCAGACAGAAGATTCTTTAGCTACATCAGATATAGGAGACAGATTGCTGTGACATATGAGCTTGTACAGAAGAGCAGGGGGCATCACTCTAGGAGGGATGCAGCAGCTGTATACAGCCTACGTATACATATACGTATCAGCCTGCTACCCGCCATATTAACAGCTGGGTGCGCAAAGCTCATGAGCTGATCATTTTATATTTTTAATATTTTTGAGTTAGTTGTACATTCATGCATGACCAGGTCAGCCGATTCAGCCTTATGATGACCATGATAAGTGCACTTACATGTCGTAGGCAGTAGGTGCTTATAATTGCAAGACAAATATACTGTCCAATGTGGCTGTGGCATGGTGTGGATTTAAATAAGCTTTATTGTATGATATTGTTTTGTGTTTCTGACAATCACTTGCTGATCATGATAAACAACTCAGTGGATTTTGATTTTTCCTGCTGCTTAACTTTCAGTAACTACAATCTACATACATTATTATTTATGAACTGTGATTTCCGTAAGTCCTAACAGTTTAAGAGATGTCAGGTTGTTACAGGCGAGGTCGATGAAGCCATGGCTTCTTNAGGCGGCATAGTCTTCAAACCCGGAAAGATCTGGTCTATGCCCTTGGTCCTTATATTCTTCTGGGCATAGTATTGCTCATAGCTTGTAGTTCCCAATGCTCCTATGACAACAGCCACAACAGCAGTAGCTGACAAATCTACAATGTCAAGGACGAACCCACCAGTAGGGCATCAACCCAATGGCGATATCTACCTGCACGGCTTGACCAGAACTCCCCTTGAAGTTCTCTCTTCAGTTCCCTTCTCATTTCTAGCATCTGCACCATAATTTCATCTCGGTAAGAGGGCCCCATCAAGCCAGCAGTACCCATAGCAGGTGCGGTTGCTGGGACCACTCCTCTAAAGAACATCCATAGTCTAAGAGCTAAGTTACGAGCGTACTCCATCATAAGCTACTGGGAGATCTTGGGGAGGCTTCACTGAATTTTTAGATCTTTTCTGCTGGTTGGGACTTTTAAATAGGTAAAACAACTTCACGATACGTGGGCATTTTGATTGATTGTTTGTGAAACCTTAGGGTACAACACAAATGGGAGTTTAAGAAGAGCGGTAATATTAACAGAATGCCTCAGCTAACGCCTCGGGGCCCGATTTCGGGGGGTTTTGACTTAAAGTTTGATCAAAAGTTAAATCAGGGTGATATCTTTAGTTTTCATGAGCAGTACGTCGTGTTTTTGTCAGATGTGCTCATTTGTAACTTCACTTCGTCAATCCCCTCCATGATTCCTGCGATAATGCAAACATGATTCTATTTTTCTAATGCAATTAAAAAATTGCCAACAGCAAAATAGTTAATATATAGAGTCATAGCATCTTAATTCAACTTCACAATTTCAAACCTTCATTTGTTGTGTCCTCAGCTATGTCTACTGTTCCACTTTCTTGAGATGGCGTTGTTTGAAAAGTGTGACTCAATTCAGGATGTGGGACAGCCTGAAGATGTCCGCAGTCATGTCTACTATAGCATAATAAAGCGAAGTAAGTGCATAAAACTACTAAGCATATTTAAGGCCTTTGCAGTACCAACACTAAGTATATTATCTTTGTAGAACCATTACATTTAATTACATCACGTTACAGCGTAAGCGCTTTAAAGTTGCAGCAAGTCATTCAATTTAACATGCAAATATTACCTTTCCAACTTTGAAATGACCTCGTGTTTGCATAACCTTCACGATCAGCCAAAAAACTGTTGCATAGAGAATCTGCTTCTTTTTCAGTACTAGCAATGAAGCTACCCTCTTGTAGCAGTACTGCAGGCACTTCATCATTCAGGCTTTGGTATTCAGCATCCAGTTCAGGTGATGGGAGAGGCAAATTGTACACCTGATAAAGCAGTATTGAAAGAAAGCAGCGTTCATTGAATAACCTCATCAAATTGTTATATGTATCTTCTACAGACCTTAAGTGTCATGCTGATTCTAATGCTAAATTCTATTTACAACTTACTTGTAAAAGATGAGTTGCCCATTTAAGGACTTCAGGACCACGTACATGAAGTGCTTTCGTTTTGTGTGCTATCCTTTTGATATCTTGATTTTTATCAGCAAGAACCAGGAAGACCACCTTCAGGTCATCTAGCAACTCTTTGGGAGACTTCAACAGTACATCTCGTACTTCATTAGCGCCAACATTTGGGAAGGCAACCACATGAGCACGATGGCAATACTAAGAGTACAACCCTTTGTTGTAAGGTTTTATGAAGTAGCAACACCTGCTAACCTTGTTCTTTCCCAGCAGCCTCTCTTCCAACATGCGGAGCTGCACCAGACCCTCAGGAATGCCACCACTACAATCATAACGCACCAGTGAGTGAGGAGGGACTGGGTTTCCCTTCAACGCCTTCGCACACTCAAGGCATGCAGAGACAACATTGTCTTTGCTGCAAGCATGTGGTTGTAGACAGTAAGTAATCCCATCAATTGTGTGCGTTGTTTTGGCATGATACGGTGTCTTAGATGTGACCCTGCTTGAACATTCTGGGCGCCTGATGGAGCGCTAGCAGAATCACCACCAACTAGGTGCACATGTTCAACCAGCTGTTGCAGTTGCTTCTCCACAAGCTCAGCAGCTGTGGCAAAAGAAGGCTCATTACAAGTCATCGAAGCACGACCATTATCCACTTCCCCGTCCTGGTGGTTCCTCTGCTCAGTGGTGATGTTGAGCTGTAGCAGTGTTTGAAAGATTCGCAGCCGTCTCTCTAAAGAAGCCTCATTAGGTGTTCTCCTAAGGAATGTAATCAGCACAATTGATCTAGTACATTAGTTATTGTAATACGAATAAGCAGTAAACTCACTGATGTATGTAGTTTTATTCATGTCAGAGTTTAAATGTGATAATACTCTAGAAGCAAAGATGTTTTACCTTCTTCTTCTTGACTCAGCAACTTGAGCTGCTTTAACTTCATTATGTTGTCTGCGATCTTCAAGACTGAGCAATCCAACCCTACATTAACAAAACATGTTTACTTTGTTAACATTGTTTCTAACATTGATATGGTTGAGAAATCATATTGGACAATGCTTTTTTTCTTAACAAACATTTCATAGTTCAAAAACATAATAGTAGTACCTTCTCTTAGATAGTCTAGTAGACGCAATGATATAGTATATTACCTTTTTTTCATGTCTCAGCATCATGAGCTACAATTGCCTGTCTATTAGAAACATTTTGTATAGGTGCGCGTAATCTGATAGTTCCAACCTCGAAATCTTCGTCATCAGAGTTGTCACGACATTCCTTCTGCTTTTTAAAGCGCATCTAAAATGGCAATGGAGCATGCTGGGACATTTTCATGCCTTATTGCAAACAGTTCGAACGAAGTTCGTTTAACAGTTTCGTTTCTAATCTCTTGAATTTCGTTACATTTTTAATGAATAAAGTTTACGCAATATATTCAATTAGCGAAAAAGGATTGAAGCATCTACATGTCTCTACAACTTCTAAATGTGCTTATTAACTGCCTCCAACTAATAAAAGTCATCAGCTACATCAACCCACAGCAACTATAATAGATATTTTCTTTAATCGAAATTAACTATGAAACAAAGCTGCTCTGTGGTGTAGCTGAATTCAATTATCTCAGCGAACAAAGCGACTTACGCCAAATCCCTTAAAATATTTTATAAAATATACAGTTACAATCTTAGTCCAAATGGTTCCAATTTTTTGTGACATACATACAGCTCCGAAGCCAATAGTGGGTAGCAACATTATATCCCTCTTTCGATAAATCGAAATCGGGCACAGAGGAGAACATATGCGATCCTCCCGGTGATGTCCAAGCTTCAGTACTTCACATTATCGTTTAGTGTGATGGTTGATGAACGAAGCAATCATTCTATGTCAATGAACCAATCGATTAATTAGTGCTGCCACTTCTTCTTTAAAGAAACTCGTCACCGAAACAGTCGTGACCGAATAATTTTAATAATAATAATACTAATACTAGTCACCAAAAGCGCACAGAGGGGATCCCGCAAGGCGCAAGGTGAGATCTGGGGCGCAACCACAAAGGTACATTTTCTTGTGGGTATCCTCCACAATGAACTTACCAACCTTGATTTTACTGATTGTGCCGGCTGATGAGCTTGTTATGTCTGCATATAGAGGATGAGAACGTGCAAATACTATGAAAAAAGTGCACAGTTCCTAGATCATGTTTTAATTCAGGTGTTTTATGAAAGCTGTTGGTTCAAAACATAGATCCTGCCCCACCTTCAGCTCCATCCAGCGACATCAAGGCCTTCAAAAAACCAGGAAGCATTTCATTGTTCTCTGAACTCTCCTTGCCAGGGAGCAGAGTGCGACATGAGTGGCTCGCAATAGTACCCAGGTGGTGGTCCTCTTGAATAGAAGGCATAGACCTCAAACCCGGAAAGATCTGGTCTATGCCCTTGGTCCTTATATTCTTCTGGGCATAGTATTGCTCATAGCTTGTAGTTCCCAATGCTCCTGTGACAACAGCCACAACAGCAGTAGCTGACAAATCTACAATGTCAAGGACGAACCCACCACTAGGGCATCAACCCAATGGCGATATCTACCTGCACGGCTTGACCAGATCTCCCCTTGAAGTTCTCTCTTCAGTTCCCTCTTCAATTCTAGCATCTGCTCCATAATTTCATCTCGGTAAGAGGGCCCCATCAAGCCAGCAGCGCACCCATAGCAGGTGCGGTTGCTGGGACCACTCCTTCAAAGAATTCCCTCAGTCTTCGAGCTAAGACATGAGCATCATCCTGACGAAGATCCCCTGTCTTGATACCAAATCGTTCAATGAGGTATGCACTCAAACCACTCTCGCTGCATATATGACAATGAAGTTAACAGATGATATTACCTCTCCCGCATGGATACGACGGTTGCCCAATAAGAGCGTGGCCTCTTGTCCATTCCATTTATAATACAATCATCAAGGTCAGCATAGAGCACGGAAAACGCAAGATCAACGCCAGCCATGTAGTGGATTGTGGATATTGCCGGTCTTAGTCGTCCTTAGTCAGAATCGAGTAGTTGTGCATGTGCTTTTATGATAGTGTAGGGCACTGAAGGGATTTAATGGGTTAAACAACTTTACGGTACGTGGGTATCTTGATTGATTGCTTCTGAAACCTATAATGTGAAGCAAATGTTACAAATAATCAAAAAAGCAACAGATAAAACAGCCATTCACTGAAAGAGTTCATTATGGGAGTTTAAGTGGGTGTGAAGAAGAGCGGTAATATTATCGTTTAGTTTGATGTTTGATGAACTAAGCAATCATTTTATGTCAATGAACCAATCGATTAATTAGTGCTGCCACTTCTTCTTTAAAGAAACTCGTCACCGAAACACTCGTGGCCGAAAACATCCTTTGTCTACAAGCTGAGATACGAGCACCATTCTGACAAATATCCCTGTCTCGGTACCAGATCGTGCAACTAGGTGCCCACTCAAAACATTGTCATCAAAACTCAGATGAATGAAAATTGGCACGACTGAGAGCACTAACTGGGCCTCTACAGCAGGAGGCAGACAAACTTTGGAGTTAGCTCATGTGCTGGAGCACAAATGGAAAAGATCAAAAAACAGCAGAGCTCTTATAGGTGTGCGCCATTTCATTAAACCAGTTTCCACCATGGAGGAGAGAAAGCTCTTCATTGCTCCTCACAGCTCCTAGTGCAAGCCTCTAATACTACTGGTGGTGTAGCTGGTGCTCCCCTTCCTTATCATGCTGTTAGTCCTGGTTTTATTATAAACGCATTGAGGTGGTGGAAAATCGCTCTGCCAGGCAGTACATCAGGCTGCCATAATGCCATGAACCCAGATGACCGCTATGATATGATAGACCCAACAGCAGACTCTAGCAGTACATCAAGGTTCCTACCGCAAGGAGCATCTAGAGCATCAGCAGATGGCGGGAATGTGCTCAACAAATACAACAAGTACTGTAGGAAAGGGATCAAAGAACATCAGAAGCAATAATTGCAGCCGCAGCAGGTACAAAAGAAAGGAGGGGAAAGATGTCCATAGGGTCTGAAGAGCCTGGTGAGGTCCTGCTAGCCCTTCTGCCACTCAACAATCAGCCATGCCGCTCTAGCCGCTCCCTCTTCTGCATTGACAACCTCCTACCACCCTCTCTAATACTGCACCTTGTAGGAGGCGGTGCCAACATGCTCTGTACCACACACACACTCACACACACACACACTTGAGCCTCCTCATCAGTCCCCTCTAGTTCACATGAGTCAAAAGGGAGCCCTCCCATACTTCCTATTGACTAATATCTTGACGACTTAAGGCATATTAGAATCGATGAAAAGGTTTTTTGAACGGCCTACGGTCTCATTCTGCCACATCATTACCTCTAAGCTCTCCAGCCTCCCATACCCATGAGCTTCAAAATACTTCAAACAAGGAGAACAAGTACCTATAATACGCGCAAAACGCACTACTCAACCTGAACACAAGCATATGAACCAAACAGTGTTTCATGAGGTCGCAACACAAACCCTGAACCAAGCCTTCCCCTCTTCCTTCTCTGCTTCTAACTCATGATTTGACATTTATACATCTAATGTTGCGATTAAGGTAATTGCGATTCAATGTATAAAGAAATGTTAGATTTTTAAATGCAAGGCAATTCACCTGGAACGTTTCAAGTACCTTGCAAGGACACCTACTGAGTATGATTTGTCTGGCCTGGTGCCACGACACTAAGATATGAGGCAACCTGTCAGTTACCTGTAAGTACCTGTTGTGTCCTCTTCATTTAGCAGTTCTCCATCCAGAGTTGAGTGCTGCTTTGCATCCATGGTAGAGCTTCTGTGCGCATGTAGCTGGACGAGAAATCTTTCAAGAATTTCTTCTGTATACTTGTGTTTTGTGAGCTAAGCAGCAGCTTATCATCATCCTGCTGCACCTCCATTGTTAAGTAGTAGCTTATTGCTGGGCCCAGGTATTTGATTTCAACCATGCGATGGTGCTCAGCTGTGTTTTAAAGCTGCTACATTCTGTGATGATTGGGAACCAATCAACATGTCATTATCATAGCTAGCCCTTGTTAGGCCTTGAGCTTGTTCTTATTGGTAGCACTGGCTGTTGAGATGTAGTTGGAGTGGGGTCAATGATTGTAGCTTCATCTATTAGTGATTCTACTGGCACTGCTAGCACATCAGCAGCTTAGGGAAGCAAAGTGGATGTTGCTTGAGGTGGCACGATAGGTGCTGCTGCTGCCTTGATCACCTGTTATTCAGTAAATGCAGCTCGTTTTCCCCCATCAATAAAGTCCGCGTAGGACGGTGCTGAATAATAAGATGCATTGCGGCCTTTTGAGAAGGGCAGGAAAGTTACATTTCTGCTTTTGACAATGTTACCATTGTCCATGTAGTCCACGAGTACGTGGTACGCTTTGGAATCTAAACTTAAGCAAGTTAGTATGCCACTGTCACTGACTTGACTCAGTTTTCCATTCCCTTGCTAATGTCTGGCGGGCGGTCTGAGCACATAGCATGGTTAGCCGAAAGGTCTCATGTGCGATATGTCAGGCACAGCTCCTTTTACCAAGGCCTGAAAATATGACATTTCGCCTTCAAGTGTACTGCTTGGCATTCTGTTGCGTTGCCTCAGTCCAACACATGTTTGAGATTGTTGAGGCTTTTAGCTGGGTCCTGGCCATAATTTTAACCAGGGTAAGCTGGTAGTAGCTTTTAACCAGTAGTAGTTGTGTCGTACAC
>BEGY01000253.1:9613-21848 GCA_002335675.1 Chlamydomonas eustigma | reverse complement strand
CACTACAGGGTATTTGAAAACTATCTTGCTGATGTTGCAATACAGGGTATTTGATAACTATCTTGCTGATGTTGCACTACAGGGTATTTGATAACTATCTTGCTGATGTTGCACTAAAGGGTATTTGAAAACTATCTTGCTGATGTTGCAATACAGGGTATCTGGGAACTATCATGTGACAGGAGCCATGCAAACCAGGTCAGCCTGGACATGCTGCATGCTCTTCTGGAGGCACTACGCAATGGTCCTCCTGCGGTACAAGTCATGGCTATGGCAGCTACCTGGAACTTGTGTGTTGTCGCGGATGTCCGACTAGCCCTTGTTCAGGTGAATACCAGCTGATCCCTGCCCAAGAGTATTCTAGTAAAGATGCATGCATGTCAAGTACCAGTCATTGGGAGGGCTGTAACATCTCTTCAAGAGTCAGCTCTTGTCATGTGTCTGAACCCTCCTAGCGCATCCCAAGGCTAGGGTTGTGAACAATAAATGTAAGCAGTTAAAGGTTGTTTAGTGGTCCTTGAGTTGTGACAAAAGGATGGGGTTCTATTTAGATACATCTAGATCTAGATTATAAGCGCATGGCCTTTGTGAGTAATTGCAATATTGGCAAATGCGCAATCTGGAGTACATGAAATGTCAATAATGCAATAATAGATTCCTAATTCAGCTCTGATACCTGAGCCCATGATCATTGGTGCACACCTCCATTTTATGATAGTGATGGCTACTCTGCTGCTCTTGCAGTTGGGCCTTGTGGAGCTGTTAGTTGAGGTCCTGGAGCAGCAGGTTGCATGGCGCACATCCTGTACTGAGGCCCTAGTGAGCCAGGTGTTGGAAGTACAGGCGTGGCAGCAGCGGGAGCTTGGAAGGCGTGCCATGAAGACAATGACATCCAACCTGACTCCCTCCAAGAAGGATTCGCCTCCAGAAGAAACAGACGTTTCCAATACAGTAACTAGAGAGGGGCCTGCAATTTCAGGAGGCCCTCAGGGGGATTCTACTGCCGCTGACCCTGGCCTGGTAGGGGAGGAGGCTCCGCCCTCTGCAGAGCTACTGCCTGTCCTTCAGATGAGGAACCACGTGGTCTTTCATGCTCTGGGTGCTCTGGCTGTGCTGGCTGTGGATGCAGATGCCAGGCTGCGCTGGATCAAGGTCAGAATTGCATTCATCCTTACAAAGAAAATGAGCCCTCTGAATTAATTTTGCATACTGAATATTTTTATCAAACATGTATGTACTAACCTCAAATTGTTCTCAATCTGAAAATCCATTCATGTTGAGCCCTAAATCATTTACTTTCATACCTCCCTCATATAAACATGCAGATCATGTCTTCCTCATGTCAACATGCAGATCATATCTCCCTCATATCATCATGCAGATGTCTCCCGGACTGGACATGCTGGTCAGGCTGTGCAGCTTAGAATTTCCAGTACCTCCTGTGCCACTCCCTGATTTGCCTACCAGCCCTACAGATGCTGACCCACTTGCAGAGGAGCATTCTGATGACCAGCCTCTACTGGATACTATTGCCGCAACAGCAACAGAAGAGTCTTTGGCAGCAGCCCACACACTTCCAAACCCTACCTCTGCAGCAGCACCGCTACCACTCTCCAGCCCGACTGCCTCTACTGCCACAGCCCAGAACACACGTCATAAGAGCACCTCGTCTTCCAGACCTCAATCAGCTGCAATGGCAAGCAGCAGTGACGGAGCTGGAGTGTTGTCTGAGGAAACACCTCTCAATCCCAAAGAGAGTTTGCCTAAGGCTCTGTCATGGCGGGAGGACATGGATGAGGAGGAGCCCCCTCCCAATGAAGACCTCCCTGAGACACAACAGAAGGTACAAAAAACAATCAAACTATATCAGACAATCAAACATACCAAAAACATCACAAACTGCAGCTCATATCCTTTCCAAGTCTAAGCTATATGCTATTTTAACTGTTTCAAAATATATGTTATGCGACATGACATAAAAAGTATAAACAATAAGATGAAAACTAGCCAGCCTGTGCCCTCCCCTAAACTAGCCAGCATGTGCCCTCCCCTAACTAGCCAGCATCTGCCCTCCCCTAAACTAGCCAGCATGTGCCCTCCCCTAAACTAGCCAGCATGTGCCCTCCCCTAAACTAGCCAGCATGTGCCCTCCCCTAATTATGCCATACATGCCTGTTCCTGCTCACTGGCAAAAAATGTGGGTCTCATTAGGCTCACCGTCCAAACCATTTTTTAAATCATTTGCCGCCATCATTTGCCGCCACAACTTGCCGCCATCATTTGCCGCCACAACTCGCTGCCATCATTTGCCGTTATCCAAATTCACACTCCTGATCATAGACCCCACTTGTTGTGGATTGGCAACCCTAGTACTACAAGCTCATGGATTATTGCATGGGCAGCAACCCTAGTACTACAAGCTCATGGATTATTTCATGGGCAGCAACCCTAGTACTACCTCAACTTGATTAATGCATGGGCAGCAACCCTAGTACTACAAGCTCATGGATTATTTCATAGGCAGCAACCCTAGTACTACCTCAACTTGATCATTGCATGGGCAGCAACCCAAGTACTACCTCAACTTGATCATTGCATGGGCAGCAACCCTAGTACTACCTCAACTTGATCATTGCTCTCACTCTGCAGATGGCTGCTGAAGTCATGTACTCAATGCTGGGTAGAGACCGGAACGTTAGGCAGGCCTTTGTTTTTGCCGGTGGGGTTGCCAAAGTGTTACATCTGTTGGAGGTGAGAAAAGGGACAAAATTAGAGTAATTTTCTTCATCAGATGCTCACATAGATCCGATGGCTTTTCTTAGTCCTTTCCTTAAACCCAAATGGTAGGTATGATTACAGTTACATCACTTTAAAGGATAGATGCAAATTACAAAATAACTTACTTATTGTGCAGAGCCCCAATTCCGATGTACGATACTGCTCTGTACTGGCAGTGGCAGCGTACAGCCTGGACATGGACAGAGACCATGTAACAGGACTCAGCATGCTTCGGTCCTCAGACCTCACCGAGCAGCTGATTGAGGCTCTGCTACCTGTAGCTGAGGAAGTAGTGGTCATGCTTCATGGGTACAGCAGAGGACTCGCCCCACAGCTTCAGAGCGCGGCATCAGGCCCAGGGCATCAAGATCAAGATCATGGGTTCAATGAGTCCAAAACAGCTGTTGCAGCAGGGGATGGAATTGAGGATGCAACTTCCATAGGAAGCGGAGTGCACCCTTTGCTCTCCCTTCTTGAGGGAGCAGGAGCAGCAATCCGGGGATGTGTTGTTGCACACATCACGGGTGCTGGCATAACTTCCCCCTCTATGGTGAGCCTAAGGAATGTGTCCCGCCTTGCCCGACTGGCGGAACTCTTGGGGCACCAGCTCCAAGAGCTCTTGAAACAGAGCATGGCATCAGAAGAAAATGAGTCATGGCCACCCTTGAAGTCCCAGAAGCCCAGCCCAGCCACCCGACTTAATCCTTCTAGCAGCTCTGACTCCCCCCAGCTTGATGCCAGAGAGGGACAGCAAGCCAAGATTCCCTCATATACGACTGTTAGCAATGAACCAGTTATTCGGGTAGACCTTCAAAATGTTATCTTGCCTCAGATCAGGACTTTGTACTGCCTCATGTCCTGCCTGGTGACAGTACAGACAGGTCCTGGCTTCCTGTCTACAGCTCTACAGAGACTTCAATCACTCTTATCTCTAATCTCGGAGCAAGAAGCTGATCTAGGTAATGTCTTCAGGAAAATTTGTTAAGAAAGAGCTCTTTCCCAAGATTGAATCATGATTAAGGCCAAAGATGCATAGCATTGCATTCACACAAAATTAACACAGTTACATCATCACTTGCTGCAACACTCGTGTCATGTACATTATGTACATCATCATCACTTGTCGCAACACTTGCATTGCACAATGTTTGAGTACAGATGAGCCTAATTCGCCTCATCCTTAGAACCACGCAACTACCCCCCTCATGTCTCATCCTCATTGCACAGAGGACAAGTTGGAAGTGCTCCGTCAAGAGCACATCAATGCAGCAAAGAGGAGGACCGCGTCTTCAATCTCATTTCATTTTGAAGACAGTACGTCTGAGGAGGCAGGGCCAGAGGCGGCAGTGGAGGAAGCAGAAAGGTGGGCACTGAGTGCTGGGTGGGGGGCTATGAATAGGTATTGTGTAGGGTCTGTCAGAAGGCTGTATTTTGTAACTGCCTGTTGTAATAAAAGCTGTCCTATCTGCTTTTTGAAGTCCTGGTACTGGTTGAAGAATGGTTCTAAGGTGCACACAATTTGATCATTTCCAGTGTCGTAGTGGATATCAAAAAATTCAAAAATGGTTTCCTGAAAACTTGCAAAACGTCTTGCCATTTAAAGCTTGTGTGTGTGCCTAGCAGGCCTATATTTTATTTCCCTCTAACATTGATTTTTGCATAAACCACTTCTCCTCTATGCACAAATACATGCAACCCAACTCATAAATCCCAGGACTTTGGCAGCTAGCCAGTCTGAGCTAGTAGACCTGAAAGAGGATCTGCAGGCCGCTAGTGAGGACTGCATTGTAGCTGCACTGGAGTCCATGGGCCTGCCAATACTAAAGCATCCTTCATGGGTCTCGGAGCTAGGTGACCAGTTGGGACATGTACAACTGATGACACTGGGTTTGACTCTTGCAATGGCTGAAGCAAGACATCCTCATGAACACACCACAGGCGGACAGAAGCCTGATACTCTTTTCCAGGGACCTTTCAGGTCAGATCTTAACGATCAAGACTGTTTGATTGTTTAAAGTACTCCTATGTCCTTCTAGCGCAGCATGCCATGTCCAGGAGAGGGTAGAGCCTGGCTTCTACTGCTGACCTGATTGATAAGTACAACAATAGATGAGTTGATCTCTTACTATCAGATAGCTGATTGATTACAGCAATGGCTGTATAGATCTCTTACGACTATCAGGCTATGGCGAACTTTTTTGAGTGCAGCTTGAGCTTCAACTTCACTTGTACCTTCAGGCAGCTTCTTCTGGACAGCCAAGTCATCCAGGCAGTAATCAAAGTAGCATCATCACCCTCCTTGGATGCCTGTGAGCCTAAGCTTGGCAGGGATACACGCATGGTTGCCTCTGCTGCCCTGGGGCACCTCTTTGCGATTCAAGTACCCCTCCCTGCAGAGGATATAAAGGCAGTACTGCAGTACATGGTCAAGGTGCACCAGCACCATGATTGCTCACCACATCTCGCATCTGCTCTTTGGTGCCTAGCTAGGCATGAGCTCAACAGGTAGAGTAACAAATAATAAATGTGAGCAATGACAACTCATCTCAATTATCCATTGTGTGAGCAATGACAACTCATCTCAATTATCCATTGTGTGAGCAATGACACCGCATCTCAATTATCCATTTGCAATGATATCTCATCTCCCATCTATTGTTTTACTTGTTGATGTTCAGGTTTGCCTTGTCTATTGTCCTGTGTATTGCCTTGTGTATTGCCTTGTCTATTGTCCTGTGTATTGCCTTGTCTATTGTCCTGTGTATTGCCTTGTGTATTGCACAGCTCTCTACATTTATATGATATGTTGAAGATTTAGAGAAGGCACTACTTTGCACTCCCTATTCAACAGGCGTGTCATCCTGACTTCTCATGAATGGATCAACTTGTGCACATATTGGTCTGATTGCTGTCTAGAGGACCTTAAGAGAGCAAGTAGCCCGTCAGAAGTTCATCGTCACAGTACTGCTGCTGCTGCTGCCAGTGCTCTCTCCTCTATCCCCATGCTGCGTTGTTGTATGATGACGACTTGGATGCTGCTGAAACAGTGGTTGTTGGATCATGCCAGTCATGTCAGCGCCATGCAGGCAGCGGGGGCTGCCAGTACGGATGCCGTGTACCTCCGCTCCGAGACCAGTTGGTGGGCTGTGAAGTTTGATGTGTCTGTTCCGCTTCGGGGTCCCCCTCTGGACCAGCCAGGTTCTGTGGCTGGGGGCGGGCTGGGGATGCTGCTTCACCTGGCAGCGCAGGCAGCAGAGAGAGGCATGCCCAGGAACCTCCCTCTGTGGGATATGGCTCTTAGGTGCTGTTGGAGCTTGGCAACATCACATCCAGTAAGGCTATCTCAATACCTCAACACTCACCTTAATTTGAAAAACTGCTGTGCATTGAAATCAAAGGAAGGATATAAGTAAGGGTTGTAGCTAAGGGTTGTAGCTTATAGCCGCATGCATTGACATCAGTAAAGATTACAACTAGGATCATGGTTCTATTATTGTTTGATCTTACAGTCTCTTTCAAACAATGTAAGGAGCATCATTCGCAATGACTGATGTTCTTTGCCTTGCCCCATTTCAGTCAGTTTCTTCCCACTTGATCAAACTGGGTGTGGACCGACTACTGGTCCATTATTGTACCTCTCAGAGAGCTGCCAGCCCCCTTGTTTGTGTGGCAGTTAAATACTTGACTTTCTTGATGACCAGCAGCAGTGGCTTGGAGGCTTTAGGGGGGCCTGCCAGGGTGTGTAAGGTGAGGAGGGGCCTGAGTAGGCCTGCCAGGGTGTGTAAGGTGAGGAGGGGCCTGAGTAGGCCTGCCAGGGTGTGGAAGGTGAGGAGGGGCCTGAGTAGGCCTGCCAGGGTGTGGAAGGTGAAGGACATTTGTGTGGATCTGTGTGGATTTCAAGGCTTAGGACATGGCATCCTTTGATTGCGGCCTTTTGTTAAAGCCACGTCAGCTTAGGACAATGTCCAGCTTAGGATAATGTCCAGATTTTTGTCGTCTCTAATGCTGGTGTGGAGTTACTGCAGCATCTTCTTTAATGAGGCATCATAAAAGTATGAAATCTCATTTCATGTCGTACCCGATGATCAGTCCTGACTGTTGCTCTCTCCCTGACAGATTCTGGTGGTAGTGCTTGACCGGGCAATGGCCGGAAGCGATGAGGCAGGACGTGGTGCTGATGTACCGCTCTTGGAACTTGCGGTACGGGGCTTGGCAAGCGCTGCTCTCCTAGGCCCTGTAGGTAGGCAGGCAGTGCTTGACGCCAGGGGTGTCCGGCGATTGATAGAGGTTGTGCGAGCAGATAACAGAGCCCTGGAGCAAGTCATGTCAGCAAGGTAAGATTGATAGAGGTTGTGCGAGCAGATAACAGAGCCCTGGAGCAAGTCATGTCAGCAAGGTAAGATGCAAGCCAGTCAAAGGCAAACAGCTACTGTCAAGCCAGTTGCTTCAAGAGTGTGCTGTAAGATGGATTCAACCAAATTGAACAGATAAAATGAGCACAGTATTTATGACGATGCATGGCAATATTTCCTACCCAGGAGGTCTAACAATGCACAACTTAACATGCATACCCTCCCCCTCTCATCAGGATGCATCATAATGTCCCAAAGTATGAGTCACCTCAAGAGTTATTCTGTCCCCTGAGATCAATCAATGGCCTGCCTCATCAACTTGGGCCTGCCCAGGCTACTGCAGCTGCAGAGCTGGAGGCTAAACGCCCCCCTTCTCCTCCTCCCTCCCCTCTTTTGGAGACTTCAACACATTCTGTTGGGGAGGCAGGGTCTACACTTCGTGACATGCGTCAGCAGTCATTGAGAAGTGATGTCATGGACAACGGACCTCACCCTCATAATGACAGCTTCAGACGCCACAGATCTGAGGAAATACCTGTAGGCAGTACAGAGAGAGAGCCAAAAAGAGTGTCAAGTTTTGATGATGGGTCAAGAGATAATGGTAGTGCTGGTCAAGGAGGTAACAGCAGTCACTCAGACACTGATGTTGAAGATACAGAGGTTGGAAGTGGGGATGCAGATGTTGGGCTCATGGCTATATGGGGGCTGCTGAACATGTCAGGCTTCACATCAGCTCAGGTAAATGCAGGTTTGAAGGGTGTCATATATGGGGGCTGCTGAACATATCAGGTTTCACATCAGCTCAGGTAACTAATGCAGGTTTGAAGGGCGTCATAGTCGTAGTACATGTCGATGAGTGGCAAGTGAGTGCTGCAATAGAAAGTACAACAACATAGTTTATTCCTAACAATCAGGCAGCTTTTTTAGATTTTTAAATCTTCTCATACTTCATCAAAATACAGATGTACTGCCTCCGCCACTATGCTGTTATAAGTAAAATACAGATGTACTGCCTCCGCCACTATGCTGTTATAAGTAAAATACAGATGTACTGCCTCCGCCACTATGCTGTTATAAGTAAAATATAGATGTACTGCCTCCACCGTGCTGTTGTAAGTAAAATATAAGTGTACTGCCTCCGCCATGCTGTTGTACGTCATGCAGTGTATGACGTCCCCACCTGTAGGTCCCTCTCTGCCGTTATGGTCTCTACACCCTGCTCAGCACCGTACATCGATCCATGGATCCTCACCGCAAGAGTGCGTCAGCTGCCATCCTCAACAACATCCACTTCCATCCAGGAAATGTCACAGTTCTCTACAGAGCAGAGCTCAGACTCAAACAAGCTGCTCTGACACAACTTGAAGGTAAAGGATGATATTCTTTTGAGCCATCATCAGTCAGATTATTTTTTTAGGCGTAAGGTCTTGGTGCCATTCTTATCAAACTAGTATCTGTTGAACATTCTCATAGGACAAGTAAAACTTAAGCAGAGCTAAATTACTGATTTTCTATTTCCCTGAAACTTGAACAAAGTGCAATATCTTTTGCCAGGGATTGACCGGAAGCCAGCTAAGCTACATGTGGGTCATCCATTCTCACCCAAGCGTCATGGTATGAATCCAACTACCATCTCCTTCCACACTAAAAGCATGGTTCGCACAAAGATCAGCAGCAGTGTGGGAGCTGCTGTCCAGCTGGAGGCCCAAGCTGAGAGGGATGATCCTCAGAGGAAGGCTGCTGAGGCAAACGTAAGTGCTCAGCACTATTTTTCATTCACTTTACAGTAAACCACATGAGAGAACCTGGATCAAATCTGCAGCAGGACTGTCATTTAAGCTCAAGTTGTAGCCGAAAAATCTTCCTCTCCTGATGGCAACAGATTTTCTTACTGCTTTAAGTTATCTAAAATTTTCAAGAAGTTCTTTAATCAAAGCAGACAGATTTAACGGACTCTTTATTGCAGAAGAAGAAATACCAAATGTCATTGCTCCTCCCTGAAATGATACTCTCGTGAGGGTTCCTAATTCTGTTGGTACGCTCACAGACTCCACTCTAATTGTACGCTCCTGTTGGTACGCACTTCCCTGTTGATCACAGACTCCACTCCTCTGCCTTCTCAATTCACAGGTAGCTTTTTTGAAGTGTCTGGTGGACCCAGAGACCTTTGCACCTGGGTTGGTGCCTGCTCCAGCTGAGCTGCAAACTAACTTCACGGCTCAGAACAAGGCAAGGCTCAGCACTAGCGGCAGTGCGCAGGAGAGAGAGATTTCAGCAGTGACGGGTGAGTTACATATTAAGGTTTTAAGGAGCGGTAATCCCCTAGTCCCATCCCCTAGTCCCATCCCCTAGTCCCATCCCCTAGTCCCATTCTCATTTATAATCGTGGGGCCTCCATTCATTACAATGGTGCAGCCAGAAGGTAGAGAATCCCTTAGCTTCAACAACTTTCTGTTGTATCCAGCCGACTTCCGCGTTATTTTGGGTGATTTTCAGGACTGCCAGGATCTTAAGACTGACACATAATGCGGCTCTACAACATCATATCTTACCAATTGTTTTGAATTTGAACTTGGGAATTTGATCCAAGCAGTTTCACTTATTGAATGCAGATGATCTGATGGAACGGCTGACGACTGATCCGGAAGAGATGCGGTACCTGGCTCATCTGAGGGCCGTGAGCCAGTTTGAGGGTTTCAGCGATGCGCGCCACCAGCAAGGCAGCTTCCTCAGGGCCTCCCTAGCGAGAAGCTTAGCGGAAGGTGCTCACAGCCTGTGGGGTGGCAGGGCTGCTGCAGAAGGTCGAGATGCCACACGCAGTACTGCTGTCTCTACAGCAGCTGTAGGGCAAGGGAAAGGAAGGGAGAGGAGGAGGCAGACAATGGAGATGCCTGCTGGGAGTCCTGCAGCAATTGTGCAGGCGTTGAGTAAGGCCAGGCCACGCACAGCACCTGCAAGTGGACAAAGCGTTCTTCCTTCATCAGCACATCCACTGGGGAGCTCTTCCCCGAATGCGGGTCTTCCTTCCAACTCCAGGAAAACCATCCTTGGGCGTCATATTACAAGCTCTGGCAGCAGGAACAGTAACACAACTCATCTACTCTCAGCTACAAACAGCAAGAGATCCCTAGCAGAAAAGCTACAAACTAAGCAGAAGACAGTGAAGAGCAATTTATCTCCTACAGCCAGGACATCTCCTGGAAATATATTACGAGGAGACAGCCTCCAATCAGTCTCTGCCAAGGAAACCAAAGCTCAAGCGCTGCAACCCACGTCAGCCCTCAGAAGAGCAGCTGCTCAGAGTAGCCCTACAACAGGAGCTCAACGGCCAAGCTCAGCTGCCCAGCACCGTAGTGGTAGCCCTACAACAGGAGCTCAACGGCCAAGCTCAGCTGCCCAGCACCGTGGTAGCTGCCTGCAGCTGGGATCATCAACTGTGACAAGGCTCGGATCCGCTGAGCATCCTCCTCCCTCACTTCAGCACAGAAACAGAATTAATAGGAACACTACATCCCCGTCCTCCCAGCAGGGGCAGAGGATGCCCTCCCCGTTGCATTCTCCTGTTGCATCTTCAAAGGAGGGTCACTCACTGCAAAGGCCCAAGTCCCTTGAGGGTGTTCAATTCAATGACTGCAGCCCAAGGTCTTCTTTGGGACGTCATCCTCATTCAGAGGGGATTTGGAGCGTTGAGGATAATGCCAAGATGAGAGGATCGCCCAATTTCAAAAGCCGGACAATCAAACCGCAAGTATCCAGCAAAGCATCCAGAACAGTCAATGATAGCACCACGGCTGCAGAAACTGTGGCAGCTGTGAGACCAAGGTCTGCTCCGAGACCACTGGCTGCTACTGGGCCATGGGCACCTCACATTCTTTCATACTTACAAGACAGGTGAGTTGACCTCTATGGCCAGGTACTCACTTAGGTGAACATCACAATACTAGAGTGAGTGCATCCATAATGCTTAAGTGCATCCATGCTAAAGTGCAGCCAACAAAGATTCTAGAAAATTCAGCACTACAAACAGATTTCAAGAATTTCATCAACTGTCAAGAAGCTTCTATCAAGACACATCAGCTAATCATAAGTTGAACTGTACCTAATGCCCATGGATCCTAATAATAAGTTGAACTGTACCTAATGCCCCTGGATCCTAATAATAAGTTGAACTGTACCTAATGCCCATGGATCCTAATAATAAGTTGAACTGTATCTAATGCCCCTGAATCCTAATAATAAGTTGAACTGTACCTAATGCCCATGGATCCTAATAATAAGTTGAACTGTATCTAATGCCCCTGAATTTTTGTTAGGAAGATGTTAGAAGTATGGTCTGTAAAGTGGCAAGCATCCACAAATAACATATGGAGTCTTGTGAAATCTTCTTTTATACAAGAGGAGAAACAACTATTCACACATATATGTCTGCATCTCAGGTACTCTTCTTTTAACTAACAGGAGATACAACCACCTCATGTATCTAACAGGAGATACAACCACCTCATGTATATAACAGGAGACACAACCACCTCATGTATCTAACAGGAGATACAACCACCTCATGTAACTAACAGGAGATACAACCATCTCATGTAACTAACAGGAGATACAACCGTCCTCGAACGTCTGTGGCTCAGAAATTGATGACTGTCAGTTTACCAGTTGTCACCGCGGAGGGCCTTGCAGAAGTAAGCAGCAGGCTGATCCAGCAGGCCTCCACCATCTTGGGGCAATCAGCCTCAGAGGCCTCCAACCTAGCGCCTGTCCCAGAAGGGGAGGATGAGGGGGGAGGACAAGCTAGCAGCAAAGGGGTCCTGCAGAAGGATCAACTGATGCCAGAAGATGATGATGGTGAGGCAGATACATTTGTGAATGTGGATGAGCCGCAGAACTTTGAAGAAGATGAGGAGGAGATCGCTGAGTTGAGAGCGAGAGAGGAGATTCAAGCCAGGGAAAAGGCTGCAGCTCATATGGACTCTGATAGTCCTGCTGAGATCAGCAGAACAGAAAAGAGCCCTCCCAGCAGTCGACCTTGGTCAGCTGGACCCTCAGGGTATAGCTCTATGCGGCCATTCTCTGCACGCAGGCCAGGATCGTTTGTTGCT
>BEGY01000252.1:2302-22834 GCA_002335675.1 Chlamydomonas eustigma | reverse complement strand
TCAGGCCACAGGTACCTGGATATAGTGAGCAGTACAACAGGCACCTAAACAAAAAGGTGATACACTTAACAAAGGGAATGCACCTCAGACAGAATTTCTTGAGGTGCACTCCTCAGTTTCACATCAGATAAGCCTCAAGCTACTAATTATAAATAAATACATGACATCCTGAAGTATCATGTCAAAAATCATTGTTGAAAATGACTCAGAGGCTAAAAACCCTTGTGGGGGCTGAACACTCACCATAATCATTAGTAATGACATGTTTTCCTAATGTAGTCGTGTTATTGGCATACTCTCATTAAACAATGCATAATCAAAACTGCTGCAACCCCGGTGAAATCTGATGCAATACGACGGCATGTATGAGTTTCCACATCTCTTCGCACCTATAATATGATAGCGTTCATTGATATGATGAGGAAACGAATTACAGAGAAATCAAAGGCTGCAATATGAAACGCGTTGTTCTAAGGTTGACAGGTTGGTTTCGGCTACTCGGCTACAAGTGCCAGGGATAAAAATGTCGTTCACAGCTTGCAGGCTTGATTACATAGCTTAATCTTACACCAAATTTCCGTATTATAAGATAATATAAAGCATCAGCCTGCTCACAGACTCTGTGAAAATCTGCAGACGCGCAAAGACGCATCCTTCCACAGAATTTGGTCGGTCGGACCCCTCTAGTAGGATTAATGCCTTGGTCCTTCATGAGCTTAGAATAGATAGACATATCCTCTGAACATCTGATGGGACAACTCCTAGTCCAATGAATAGACTTGCAGACATCACACATCACCTTACAAGGGGAAGTACTTACACTTGGAGTGCGAGAAGACTGTGAGGTAGAAGGTGGACCAACAGCACCTGTAGCGCCAGAAGGTCTCGGAGCAAAAGGCTGCGTCAATAATTCAGGTTGTGGGGGGATGTAGTGACCGCCGACAGCTGGTACAGCTGGTACATCTGGGCCATCACTCCTCCCAGATGTTGTAGAGGGTGCATGAGAGCTGTCATGTCTAGCAGAGACAGGCGGTGGGTGACATGTGGACAGTTGTAGACCCTGGCTTGAAGAACTGATGATGGGAGTAGCCTTGTGGGATCCTGATGGATGATGACCAACCAGTGGAGTTGGTGGATGGGCAACAGCACATGAGTACACATGAGTACTGTAGGTGGGAGACTCCTTCATCACTTGACTGAGGCGAAGGAGAATGGTCATGAGCAAGGAGAGGAGAAGGAGGGAGAGGCATCTTGTTGCGCATTCCTTGAGCTTCTAAATGGTTGTGGCTCACACTGAAGGGAACGACAAATCCTCCATGATCTATTTCAGTGACCCTTGGGAGGTCTCTCTCACGGTTAGGGACAGATGGCACAACAAGCAAGTGTTGAACATGGTCTGCTGCCTGAGGTAGGACACGATGAGGGTTAGGGTTGAGAGTGTCAGGACTCTGATACTCACTGGCGGTAGAGGGTGATGGTGAGTGTGACAAGGCACTGTGAGGAGTGTGAGGAGATTGAGGAAGGGAACCTGAGGAGAGAGGGTTCTCAATCCATGAAGATGACTGCTGATCAAGATGTACAGGTGGTGGTCTACTTAAGGACAAAGAATCCTGAGGCATATCTGTGGAAGTAGTGGAAGGTGGAGGCCGATGGCTCACAGAGTTTACAGGCGGGGCGGACCTGCGGGAGTCTGATGGAACGTGAGTAGGCACGTAAGCTGGCAGCAGGGGTACCTTGGCATGTGAGTGCTGATGGTGGGATGCTCCCTCGCTTGCGTGGGATGATGAAGGGTGCTCATGAGCTGGAGGTGAAGAATGAGGCAGAGGTGCTCTCCTAGTTCCTGAATGGATACCCATGTTGAATGAGGTATGTCCCCCGTGGTCAACTTCAGAAATATTGGGGAGGTTTCTCTGCTTACGAGAAGCAAGGACTGCAGGCACATGATACTGCTGGGCATGGTATGCTGGCTGAGGCACAATTGTGTGAGGAGGGGGGTTTAGAGGGTTGGGGTCAAAAGTGGCAGAGCTCTGATAACCGCTGGAGGAAGATGAAGGTGGGCTAGGTGGGCCTGACAGTGCGTTGTGGAATGCAGGGGAATGAGATGAGGAACTTGGATGGTAGACAGAGTTCTCAATCCATAGCGTTGGCTGCAGTGGATTCTCGTGAAGTGGCACAAAAGAGAGGGATGACTCTTGTGGGTCAACTGGTGCTAGTGGTTGGGAGCTGACATCAGGAAACACAGCCTCTTGCAAAGCATCAAGTCTGTGCTAGACATCATCAAGGTCCTTAGGCGTGACATTTTCAGAGATGTCTGCCTTCAGTTCATGCTGTACCTTGACCTGCTCAGCCAACTTGGTGACTTCAATTGACACCTTATCCACTGATACACACAGTGAATTGATGCTTTTCTTCTGTGCTTGTACTTCACCACTAAAGAAGAGCTGATCATCCTCCACTTTATCCAAGATTCTCTTCTCAAACGCAGCCTGACTGGCCTGAGCTGCCTTCTCTTGTGCCTTCATACGTTTGTCTAGATAAGCCATGACAGCTTGTGTGACATTCTGGGTGAGAATCTGAGTGACACTCTGGGTGACACTCTGGGTACACTGAGCGACAAGCTATGATGTGATGGCAGCCAATTCACTTCCGTCGGGATCAAAGGTTCTACTCTTGTTCAATCCAGAGGACGGTCCCAATACTTCAGGGATCGGAGCAACATGCTCAGGTTGTGCGGGGGTGAGGTAATGGCTGCTGCTTCCAGATCTGACTGAAAGTGAAGCAGAGTGAGTGGGAGATGAGGGGTCACCAGCCAGTGATGGCTCTGAATTCCGGGAGGAACCACGGTTAGTAATGCCAGCCCGGGCAGAAGCCACTGCTACTAACCCTTGTGAAGTAGGGTGAAAGGTGTAGGAAGCCAACGAATAGGAACTTGATCCGTTACCTGAGGTTCGTTGGCCAGGCGATGGAGGCATGGGCACTCCTTGTGAAGTTGATACTACAGGGGCATTTTGATCAACTCTAGCTGATCTATCAGCCCCCTGGCTACGTCTGGCTGCTCGCTCGGTACGCTCGGCTGTCCCAGTTAGGTAAGGCCGATTGTCGTAAGCATCCATTCGTTTCACTTTCGAAGGGATGATTTGGTGAAGATGGTTAAGCAAAGGTCCACACGATCAGCTGACCTGATCGGCTTCTTTTTCAACTTAAAGGCGGGATTTAGATCAGGCGACTGGATTCGCCTGTCAAGGTTGCTGGGGTTCTACACTTCTAGCTTTGCTTCTAGGAGTGCAACTTGCCACCTGACTGCAGACTGACCTGTCTGTGGAGGGCTTCTAACAATTAGTGACCTTTGAACCGATCCAATCTATATCTTAATAGCCAAGTTGCCCACAGTCGATGATCGATAGATCGACTGAAGCAGGAGACCCGATACCCGATACCCGAACTAAAGGAGGGTGAGTACTAAGTCTAAGTTTAAGGGCTAAGTTAAGATTAATATTAAAAGGAAAGGCAAAGGTAAGTTGAAAAAGAAGGCAGAATGCCTTCTCCTATCCTTTAAGTAATCAAGTGTACGGACGATCAGAAAGGCGAGGTACACCCGTACCTCACACACTCACAAACGTCTCACAAAGTTCAGCCATACGTCAATTCAGTCATACGCTGTGACAATAGTGCTGAACCCAGCTGCTTGCTGCCTTCTCGCTCACTCTCACCTCTTTGCTGCCTTGCGGATGCTTTTGAGCCTTTTCCATGCATTTATGATGGACCACCTGATCTCTTCACTTATGGGCTTCATAGTAGGTGAAATTTTGAAAAATTCTAAATAATGATAGGCGAAGCAAAATAATTTGCCAACATGCTGACACACCAGGCATGCCAATACAAGTGCTTGGTCCTGCTGTCAGGCCATGGAGCTTGTGCCCAAGAGAGATTACAGCAAGCCGCCAAAGGTCAGTTAACAGTACGCTGCAAAAGTATGGTATCGCTTTTCATAGCATCATCGAGAAAACGTGTGCCAAAAAGTGTTAGAGCTGTACAAACTGTCGTTAACCAAGATCTAAGTTCGTCAATAGGCATGCTTTCCAATACTGAATAGCTGAGCTGAAAGCTGGGAGGCAGGTGAACATTATTGATGTCAAGGTGTCAATGCTGATTTTACAGATAAACATCAGAAATCAGCCCTCATCACTTTAAAAGATTAGACCCCCCCCCGGAGGCCAGGATACTTGGGATTTTGGATTCAAAATTGCTTGTTTGGGTCATGCATAAGTCATAGGGACTTGACTTATTCTAACTAAAATTGGAAAACTGATCTGATTTGAGGGGGTAAGTCACATGACACTCTCACACTTGTCTCACAATCAGAGCCCATGCACCATCCTTGTCCCTGCTCTCTACACAAGCTTTCATGTGAATTGATACTTGTTATATAGGCTCATTGTGAGCCCTGGTGCATGTCAGAAAAGTCGCATTTCTCTGTGCCAAGAGATACACCTTGTTATCAACAAAATCATGAAACTATTGAAGATATATCTAACACTTGGTCAAATATCTGAAATACAAATGTAAGACATATCAATAGGCGCCAACAATGTATTTTGAATACCGATTTATCTTGGTAAAGTTATATGAATAGAAGGTCAGCTAGGGCACCGACCTCGCTCTAAATAGTCTGGCCCACCATTCCATGGGAAGTTAGCCAGTCCTGACGTACATTGCGCTGCATACGTATGGTATTGTCAGTAGGCATGCTACTTTCCAATACTGAGCTGAAAGTAGGGAGGAATGAGAACAATATTGACGTCAATGTGTCAATGCTGATTTTACAGATTATAATCAGAAATCAGGCCTCGTCACTTAAAAAGATAACACCCCCCCCTGGAGGCCAGAAAACGAGGAATTTTGGATACAAAACGTTAATGCGCAAGTCACAGAGTTTAGACTTAATAATGTAATCAGTGCTGGGTAACTTACGGTTACGGCTGTAAACCGTAAATTACCTTACGGTGCAATTTACGGTAATTAACACCCCTCCCTTTCAAAACCACTGTAAATACGCCACTTTACCTTACGCTGCGATTACACATCAAAATTTGACCTTACACAGTAAATTACGGTCTAGCAGATGGTTCTGGAGCTGAGCTGCTGTTCAAAATGCTCATTCTTGTTTAAAACTTAACTTTAATACTAAACAAGAACAATGAGCAAACCTAATTTAAAGTTACAACGTTATGACCCCAGCAACCTCATATAATCATGATCTTAGAAACACCCCCACTAGATTAAAGAGATCCAGCCAGCCGAACGTTATGAAACAGGGGTCGCTTCCAGTAGTTGATCAAGACCCAACAGCGGATGTCAATGTCGTTGCTACCCCTACAACTATAAACGCAGCAAAGCTGCAGAGAAGGCATGGCAAAGGTTCAGCAAAGGGCTGGGTGCGTGATCAATTTGATTTTGATTGCACCCGTACAAATGCACAGGGCCAGACGGTGGCTCGCTGCATATGCAAGCACTGTAGCGTCAAGCTAGGAGTTGACAAGGTGACGAGGCTAAAGGAGCATCTGTTAAATGCCCAAGGCTGCAAGAAGCCGAATGGATGTGCGGCCTTTCTTACGAGCAAGGTTGCTAGAGATCTGCAAGAGCCTGCTGTCGTAGCAGCTCTTGCCAAAGTAAGTTGTGCAGTTGTGGCATTAATCATTATAAATAGTATTAAATATTAATTATACATGAAATTGGAATTTAAATGTCTCTTATGTTCCCTGCAGTATGATGCTGGCAAGGACACCAGCTCATTGGGTTCTAGGACTCAGAGCAACCTGACAGGCAGCGCCTTAAGGCTGGAGTTATATTCATGAATCTAAGGCACTCAATACTTTATACTTGTCAATTGTGATGCACCTAATTTGGACCCTGTATACTGCCATATATATTTATGTCACTCACTCAGAAGATTTTCATTTTTCAGGTTTCTTTCGTTGTCACTGACACGGCCTCTGTGATGAAGTCATATTGGTCTTTACTTGAAGCTCAAAATCCCAAGGTCATGGCCATGGGCTGCTGGGCTCATATCCTTAACTTGGCCATGAAAGATGTTACTGAGACACTATGTTAACAAGGAGTACAAGGAGTCTGTTATCTGAATAATACTCTAAAAGACAAGACTGAATTAGGTAGGCAGGGAAAGCAAAGGTCCATGCTTGAGTATCAGATCTTCTATATGGAATGAAGGCATGTACCAGAAAGAAAAGCATTTAGTCTCGGGAGGGCTGTGTAGCAGGCTTCATTGTATGAACTATATATGTTAACAAGGAGTCTGTTATCTGAATACTCTAAAAGACAAGACTGAATTAGGTAGGCAGGGAATGCAAAGGTCCCTGCTTGAATATCAGATCTTCTATATGGAATGAAGGCGTGTACCAGAAAGAAAAGCATATAGTCTTGGGAGGGCTGTGCAGCAGCCAGCAGGCTTCATGAAACGTAATGGTATGAACTGTATTATACCTAGTACCTACTTACCTTCTGGTGTCATTTCGCATCTTAGATAAGACTTAAAGATAAACAATATATATAAAAAGTCATTTAGAAGAGATGTGAGCCTGTATTTCGTTGAAAATCTGAGAAAATGTGGCAAAATGTGTGACCGTCAGAATTACGGTCTATTTTGAGACCTCAGAGAGGCCTTACTTACGGCGTTATTTACTCTGACGCGGTAAACCATAGTAATTACTTACACCTACTTTGGCCTGACGCCGTAAATACCCAGCTCTGAATGTAATAGGTATCGTCCTGCTAATACGTCTTACTTGTGATAAGTAGAAGACTCCTCGAAAGCTTACTCCACGAATGGAGGCTGCGCCCACTTCGCTGCTTTAGGTTATTAGTAGTATCACTATTGAGAGTGCACGGTCCTTCTTATTATTTACAGAGTGTCAGCAATTCAGATAAAGCAGAGAGTGAGGAAGACAAACACAATCTCATAGCAAAGTCTATATCAATCATTGCATAAAGAAGCAATACAAGAAGTACGTTTGAGGCATAAAGAAACGAAGCAAGGAGTACGCCGTAAGTAACACGTTCGACGCTGTATTTTAGATAAATGACCAAGTGTTAGACATATCTTCAATAGTTTCATGATTTTGTTGATAACAAGGTGTATCTCTAGGCACAGAGAAATGCGATTTTTCTGACATAGACCTCATCGCTGCCGTTCTCCCAAATCCACTGAATTTTGTGTACACAAAAAAATCACACAGACCAAACATCCACCACTCCATAGCAGCAGTTTGGAAAGCTTCCTTCCCAACGTGTGAGGATGTTGGACCACTCCAGTTTTCTTTAGCTGAATGCTCTACAGATACATTAATATTCGTTAAAATTTTATTGCTGTGAAGTTCCAAAGCGAGTCGACGATGTGCTTTTGAATCTGAAAAATTCAAAACGATAAAAAATATCAGGAATAGTGAAAATAAACATAACTGGATAAACCACGAAGAAACACAGACTCACCAGAAATAAAATACCAAATAGAAGGGAGATTATATACGTTCCCAAAGCGTTCAATATCTCTAGCACATGAAAAAAAGAGTTCAAGCTCATTGTAGGCAGCTGACGCATTAAAAGTGGCCTCCTCTTTAAGGAAAGAATCTCCCATACGAGCGTGGATGCCGATTTTAAAAAACTTGGAGGATCTAAGTGTGCTTATTCCTTCACTGAAGGCATGCAAAGCTGAAGGCGATGGGCGAAATAAATAATTAAATAGACAACCGAATGTAGACCATTCACGCAAACCCATAATGCGAAGAATGCCCCCAAAATGTGGGTCAGAAAAAAGTCTTATTGACATGCCGCGGTTCGTGGAAACGTACATTCTTTGGACGGTTTCATTAACGAGTGTATCCACATTTGGCACAGACCCAACATAATTGAAGGCTTTGATATTGAGATGCTTCAATACAGATTCGTTGTATTGCTTATGCGCTGCATTCTCAAGTAAAGGCTCCAATATCCACGCCTCTTTTTTTTCTTCTCCAATCACACGATGCATGAATAAAAACATCATCGATTGGCCTGAGGTGTTGGATCGTGGTTATTTGAAAATACCTGCCAGATAATAAGGAAATCAAAAAAATAGAAATTATCCCAGTAATTCTGTCAGCTATTCCACTTGCATGAGGAACGGCTACCACTGCCAAGTTGCTATCCAACGAATGTGGACAATGATAATTCACCCATCTTCCACAAGAAGCTTTAAGCATTAATTGGTTGTCTACGTGATGATCGCTTGAATAAACAAGCGATATCGTTAACAAATTACATGCAAGTACTAGCTTAAGCATAACGGCGGTATGTACTGAGTCAGAACAAAAGAGAATCCTTACAAGGTCTTAAAAGTATTCTAAATGACGTGTGTAAAAAAAGTGCTCATATCTGGTACATTCTGCAGTGTACTGCAAATGCTCACAACCCTAATTGTAGTTGTTAATACAGTTTTCGGCGGCCTCCTGTGAGTTCCCCCCTATCCTTTATTTTCGTCATGCCTTAATCAATGTTCTGGTCATATCCCACATTGCCATTTGGTCTGTAAGGGATCTAGCAATGGACCAGAACATCCTCTCAATCTCACGATTGTGTCTCCTCCACCTCAACTGTTCGGGATTTAAATATTCTTCTCAATCTTCCGTCTTCAACTATCCTTTCTCTCTACCATATATCTCACGACATCGACCTTCTTTTGCTCATCATCATCATCACTTTTTCTCTCAGGTCTCTCCAACTTCCCCCTTTCTTTCAATATGTCTTCTACCTATTTTCCTTGTTCACCAGGTTTCCCCTATTCGTCAATTGTTCCCTGCTCCCATTATAGCCGCCACTCTTACGACTACACCCACCTTTTCACTTCCTCATGAGTCCTTCGTGCTCCTCGGTAAGCCTCCTTCTTTTTGTCTAACTCCACATTTGACATTTGGGCCACGGCCCTATCTAATTGCTCGCAAAAATCTACCTTCACCTTCCAACTTCCTACCCATGTGCTTACTCTCAATCCCTTCTCTGCCTACACTATGTTTCATCCTACTCTTACCCCTTTCAGACCTTACTCTTTCCCTCTCTTTTTCTCCCTCAACATAATGACATTTGGGCCACGGCCCAATCTTATTGCTCGCAAAAAATCTGCCTTCATTTCCCATTTTCTACATTTTCCTTTCCACACATATGCTTCCTCTCTATCCGGCCTTTTATGCGTTCAGTATAATTCATCCTACTCTTACCTCTCTCACACCTGCTTATCACTTTATTCCTCTTACTCCTTCAACCTTATACCATCCCCAGGGACACCTTCGATTTTGGTGTGCCCGTCCACCACTCTCTTCTTTCTCCTCATACATCCCTCATACACCACCATGGATTGTAATGCCATGGAACTTGACCGTTCTTCAAATTATCCCACTACAGCATTTCTCATCCCTGCCCACCTCGAAGATGAGATCTCGCTGACAACTTCTGAATTCAGGCGCATACTTAATGCTCCATTCTCCTCTTCTCCAAATCTTCATTATTGTCCTCCTCTACGGCCCTTCAGCCGTAAACTCCTCAATGCGGATCTTCCTCCTACTAAAAGCTTTCTTAGCTATACTCTCATTTACGTTCAAACACTCATGATTTTTGCTTGGACCCCTCGTCTTATTATTATCCTTGCCACTTGTGTCAACACTATGTTTTCTTATTCCTCAAATCCCTTATTCAATCCTGCCTCGCGTCTTCTTCTTATTTTTACTCTTGTTCTCTTTTGTTTGCTTGTCCGTCGCATACTTTTCATTCACTTTCCTACTTGTCCTCCCTTCCACAACTCACTTCCGCCACAATACAACCACCCTCATACGCATTACAAATACAACCCTTACCCACCCCCTACCTATCACACCATACTTCCTACACCCATGACTGCTACACCCCGTCACATTTATCACATTCCTCCCCATTTGCCTAAATCTCCCTACACCAAAGGATGGAAACAACAAATCTTCAGCCGCATTATCCAACGGTTCTCACGTCCCACCTTTCTTGTCCGACGCTCCCAAAAATTTATAGTTAAGAAGAATATCCGTCGTTTCCTCCGTTCTTTGCGCCACTCATCACCAGCATCCTCTCCACATTATTTTTTGACTCATCTACACCTCAAGACTCAAACACACTTCTTTCTTACAAACCTTCGACCTCGTCATCTTCCTCAACTTGGAGGACCGGCAACTCTAACTAACACTTCTTCTGAACTCTTACCCGCTTCTTTATCTTCCCTTTACACGAGCACTTCAAACAGTGAGTATTCTCCACTTCCTCCACCTCATATATATTTTGAACCCCAGCATAGACGCTCTTGTCTCCTACATGCCTTCAATATGCTCTCAGGCACATGTATCTCTACCCCCTCTACTCTTCTCAATTGGCTACGAGACCATTTCTCTCATCTCCCCACCTTCTCACATTCCCTTGCGGTAGCAAAGGCGTGGGCATCGGGGCAACATGGTGATACAGAGGGCAACTTTAGTTTTGCTTCTCTTATTGGCTCTATCACTCGCACAATTATACCCTCTTTCGCACCACCACTCACACTACTCCCAATATTCCCCCCGTTTTGACTTCACATTGCCCCACACGCCGTCCTCACGCTCCTCCTCCTCAAGACGGCCTTTTACATAACGACCATCACCAAAGACCCTTCTTTCTTCCCCGTACTGACCAAAAACTTATTGCATCTAAAGTTTTTGAACGTTCAGTCCTTCACCTCGCACGCAACACTTGCAGCACCCAAACCTACTTGTCCCCCCTCATGACCTCACTTCATCCTCACTATTTTCTTCACTTCTTCACCTTCCTCCACCCCCTCATCCTTTCCCCCTCTTTCCCCCCTCAGATGATTCATCGCACCCATACCTCCCATTACACCTCTCCATCCTTCCAATTCTCCCTACCACGCCCACCATCTCCCTTATTACCTCCATAACAACGCCCACTGCTCACACCACCTCTACAAATTCGGACCCATGGCTTCTAGACTGTACCCGGCGCCTTCGACTCATCCGTACTTGCATACGGTCAACCCTTAAAAGGCACTCCGCAAATGCCCGCAAACGACGTTCCCTACTTCGCCTCTTCTTCACCTCTCCAAAAAAAGCTCACAATGCGATTTTTAATTATCCGCTATATGCCACACCTTCTGACCTTGATCCCCTCCTTCCTCTTTCACACAACACGGATTCTCTTGATTTACCAGTTTCTACTCCCACTTCTCTTCCTGCCTCAATACCCACCGCCCATATCTCTTCTCTTCACAACCCCGCCACTGGTACCATTGAAACTGATCCCAACATTCTCGCTACCCTTGCCTACAATCACTTTGCAAAGGAATGGGCAGAGGATCCTTCTATCTCATCTACCTCGTCCTTTCCACACTCCCTGTCAACAGCTGTTGACCCTTCTCAACTCTCGTCTCATCCCCTTTCAGCAACACATATTGTTGCTACTCCTGAAAAGAATCCATTACCACTCTCCTCCACAAAAGAGGAGACCCACACCTCCTTCCAAATAAACGACCTATTGGTATGCACACTAACATCTACAAACTTTGGACCAAATTTGTCACTTCTATCCTCTCCACCTTCTGTGAATCTCATAGCATTCTCAGTAATGCCCAAGAAGGCTTCCGACCATACCACTCCACACAACGCCACCTCCAACGCTTGACACACGTTTTAGACGATGCACGCCACAACAACAGGAATATCTATGCCCTTTACCTCGACTTTAGTAATGCTTTCAATACCATTAGTCATTGTCACTTATATCGAATAATGGCAGACCTTGGATTACCACAAGATGCCATACAAACAATCAAATGCGACAATACGCATTTGTCTTCAACGGCATCCCACCTACACCATCAATACTAACCCTATACCCATTTGTAGAGGTACCATTCAAGGTGATGCCCTCTCCCCCTTAATATTCTTACTTTATCTTGAACCACTTCTACGATGGTTACACGTTGGGGGTCATGGGTATACACCCACTACTCCGCCCAACTTCATTACCTCTCCTACTACTCCTACCGCCTCTCCTACCTCAGCATGCCCAACATGTACAACTACTACAACATGTCCTTCTCACACTGCTCCCTACATACATCAACATCCTAACTCAATCCACTCTCACCGCTCCTGCTTCTGCCGATGACCTCGTCCTAATCTCCACCACTCGTAACCGTCTCCTTTGTCAACTACAAAAAGTCCAATCGTATTGTAAATGGTCCGGACCTAACCTTAATGCTGCCAAATGCGCTGTCACTGGTGCCCTTCATAGAGAGAGGCTGACAGGACTCGTTCATACCCTCGACAAACACAACAACCTTCTTATAAACCAGCTTCAAAACATTTTCCATGTTAACAACACCACCATTCCATAGTTACCCCCAATAAACCTTACAAATACTTAGGTGTCCACCTCACTATGACCTTGGACTTTCCACCGCATTTTAATTATTTCACCACTACAATCAGAGAACAAGCCCAACGACTTATACTCTCTAATATTCCCCCCAAACGAGCTCTTACCATCATTCAATCTGTCCTACGGCCTAAGATTACTTACTGCTTCCCTCTTGCTCTACTTGCTCCATTCTCACTCTCTCAAATTGCATCCCTTGACCATCTCATCACACAGGTGGTCAGAATTTGCCTTCAACTTAGTATCCCACACAACTTATTCTCGCACCTATCACACGAGGAGGTATTGGTCTTACGTCCCTCCTTCTCGATTATACCCTCATTTCTACCCAAACCCTCACACGAGCCTTGAATGACCTTCACTCAGGCCTCTGTCCACTTACTCACACTGCCCTCCTCACCCAACTTAAACAGCATGGATCTAATGGATCCCTCCCCCTTACATCTCTCTCTTCACGCCCCTGCATGGACTTCTTCCCACATCCACTTCCCCTCCGACAGCTCTCTCTCATGCATTATGCTAACATTTCCCTCCACGCTCATCTGCCCCCTCATGTACCTCATGTCACACCCGCAACTAACGGTACGACTCCAGGTACTCCAGGTACTTTCTTAACCTTCCTTGGCAATGAACACACACACCTCCTACATGCCACGTTTCCTGCCCTCACTACCAGCACCCTTTACACCAATACCAAGACACCCACTTTTGACGACTTCTCCTTCTTGTTCCCCCTATGGCAATTAGGTATATTTGACTTTTCAACCCTACTTGAACACATTGCTACAAGCTCCGCTCATACTGCGCACACACCACGCTCCTTCATTACTTCTGACACACTCAAACAAAGACATCACAATAAACATTATTTTCATCGCAATACCATCCACCAAGCCTAAATAGCCCTAAATCGACTCACACTTTTGTTACACACGACACCTACAGACAGTTCCGCCTCTCTTGCAGCAATTCGTTACAAAAAATCAGCTCCTCTCACAATAGGACTTCGCACTATCCACCCATCTGTTTGTCTCTCTTCCTTCTGCTCCTACTTGCCTGTTGCACCCTCCCCGACACTACCGGCGCCTGCTTTTACGCCAGTAGACACGCCGTATGATTCTCCTCCTCTACATCACTCCATCCTACCGCCAGCCATGATACCTTCCCCCGCCATCCTATTAACCCCTCCAGCCACCGCACTACATGGGCTACATGAACAACTCGGACAAATAGGACAACCTGCACTACGCACCCTATTCCCACCAAATTAGAGGGATCCAACCCCCGTTTGGCTGTGTATGTATGCGACTTCTGGGTTACTGTACGTTCACGCAGCGACTGTACCAAAAAACATAGATTTCTCATAGCGACTGCCACAAATGCTCGCTGCCAATTCTTGCAGTCGTGAAGCTGAATTGTAGCTGAGCGATACATGCAGGCGTACATATGGGCTAAACTGGCTTAAACGACTGTAGATATGCTTTTAAAGAGCATGAACTAGTATTGTTACTCTTGCTGTGGCAAGTTATCGTTGTCGTTACTCCGTCACATCGGGCTGAGGGATTTCTGCTCGTCTCTAATGAAAGAAAGATGCTGTACAAAATTATTGCAGTAGCTATGGCTGATGAGGGCGCACTGCTGCACAGGGCATCACACATAATACAGGAGCTGCTAGATGAGCTAGCAGGTGAACACTGCTACCATGCAGGGCTTGCAAATGAATGGCTGCTTTTAGAAACAGAAGATTTAGAATTAGAAAAGACACAGATATACAGAGCAGAAGCAGAACATAGGAGCCAGGTTGATGTGACATATTAGTAATATGAGTGCGCACTGCTACGCAGGGTCACTGATTAAGTGAGATTTTGTTCAAAGGGGCTTGTACAGAAGAGCAAGGAGCATGACAACAGGAGGAAAAGCCAGGGCACAAGGACAGAACTCTGATGAGGAGGCAGCCGCTGTCGCTGCGGCATCAGACATACAGGAGTTGCTAGCAGGTGAGCACAACCAGTACAACCATGCAGGGCTTTTAATAAAATTAATGAATACTTTCAAAACTGAGAACCAGATTTATAATTAGAAAGGACACAACAGTACAGTAGCGGCAGGCAGAAGATTCTTGAGCTACAGCAGCAGACATAGCAGGATTTAGGATTGTGTGACATATGAGTATGCACTGCTACGCAGGGTCGCTAGGGTCGCTAATTACATGAGATTGTGTTCCTAATAGGGGCTTGTACAAAAGATCAGGGAGCATCACAACAGGAGGGCGGATAGCCAGGGCCGCACAATAAGGACATAACTGTGATGAGGAGGCACTAGCCGCTGCCGCTTCCTCAGACATACCGCAGGAGTTGCTAGCAGGTGAGCACTGCCATGCAGGGCTTTTAAATGAATGATTGCTGTTAGAACTATGAACTAGAGGGGTCCGACCCGAGGGAAAAGTCGACTACTCTGTGGAAGGATGCGTCTTAGCGAGTCTGCAAATTTTCACAGAGTCTGTCAGTACACGACCTCAAGCGTATTATCATTAAAACATATTGGATTGATCTAACTATGGTGCGTATGAAGACTCTCGACTGACAGAGGCCAGAAAACACAAATGACATGTAGCTGAAAGTACGGGAGAAATGTTAAGACGCCGCTTAATAGCAGAACACCGCCTCTTACCTACTCACGCATATAAAAATATGTCTTCAGCTCACTATCCAACAGTTCGAAGTGTAGGTGGAACATATCTTCTGTTGCCTGTAAATAACATCATGTTCTGATGTATTCCTTTTTTTGTAGGCTGATGTAATAACAATGACGTCTGAGGACCTATACAGCAATCGACTGAACGTAGGGCGTGCTGAAAATGATATGAAATCTATAGCTATGAAATCTATGGGTACTGCATTCAACGGCCTGACGAGGTGACAATGAGTATTGTTGAAGGCATGGAGAGCCCTGGACCTAATCAATTGTCAGCAAGATTGCTTAGTGAATGCAGCATGCCTGCAAGCAGTAAAAACTCTAGAAACTCAGCATTACAGCCAATATTTCAAGACTTTAAGTTGAAAGGTGAAAACCTGGTACCAGATGTCAGAGGGAAAGAAAGAAGAGCTTTCATGTTATCGAGAGGAGGAATTTTAATAAAGCATAGTTCCTCCACAGCACAGCGATTGCAAAAGGTAAGCAGATACCTCTGTACTATCTGTACAATACTGATTTATTTGTTGAAATATTTTGCTTACTTTTTATCTGATCATTTAATGTTTAAATGCTTATCTTACTAATTTAATGTATTATTTAAGGGAGTTACATATGATGCATTAAACATAGTTAACATTTTAAACATTTGTTCCCTGCTTATTGTAGGATGGTATAATTTTGAAAAGGGATACAATGCGCCGTCTGCACAATCTTGGATGGCCACTTAAGTCCATGAGGAGAGGTGTAGCAGTGGGATGTCAGATCATGACTCTCTCATAGTAGATGTTGTTCAAGATGAATCACATCGGCGGCCACAGCCCCCGCACATTGATTATCCCCTGAGCTCCAAGCGTGAGCTGCTAAATGTTGCAATATTGGCTGTTACAGAGTTTAGCTTGTATGTTTACCCACGCTCGCACACACTGGTCCGTGAGGCAATTCGGTTTCTAGGAGATGAAAGCAACTTTCATCACTCCAGCAATTGTAGGATGGTATAATTTTGAAAAGGGATACAATGCGCCGTCTGCACAATCTTGGATGGCCACTTAAGTCCATGAGGAGAGGTGGTAGCAGTGGGATGTCAGATCATGACTCTCTCATAGTAGATGTTGTTCAAGATGAATCACATCGGCGGCCACAGCCCCCGCACATTGATTATCCCCTGAGCTCCAAGCGTGAGCTGCTAAATGTTGCAATATTGGCTGTTACAGAGTTTAGCTTGTATGTTTACCCACGCTCGCACACACTGGTCCGTGAGGCAATTCGGTTTCTAGGAGATGAAAGCAACTTTCATCACTCCAGCAACTCCAGTTCAGACAGCATGTTTTCTAGACACTTGGGGCTGCAAGTACCTATTAAGGTATGCTTGAAGGCAGGAGAGCTCTTGATCTTTGATGGATATCTGGTCCATGCTGGAACTGAAGGGGAGGTTGGAGTTGTAAGGCCTCGGCTTCACTTGTATTTGCAGGAATGCCATCCAAATGTTGTGGCTTCAGATGCTCATGGCCACACAAGCACATATCCTCTAAACCTCCTACACCCGAATGTTGAATCTTCAATGTTTGCCTCCAAGTTTGCTAGAATTGTCATGACTTAAATACATTATTCAGAATGTTTGCGTGCTAGATTCGCATATGTGAATTTAGCATAGGCATGGTTAGCATGGTTTTTGAGGAAACCGTAGGAGAGCCGGCGCAGCAGATAGACTTGACATTATTCCTTGGGATGAATGACATATATGGTCTCTCAGCTGGGGTACAGCAGCTTAGAGTATTAACTCCATCCCTGGCTGCTTTGACAAAGTTGCAGTGCCTAGATTTGTGTGCAGAACCCTGACCCAGCTGACAGTGGGGGACTGTAAGATGGACACTGGATTTGCAGATGATCTTGCAAACAATGAGTCATTGATAGTACGTGCTGTTCTGAGTGAGGCCATCTCACACATGCCAGCCTGCAAGCTTAGATAATTCTAATAATTCCTGCACCCACAAGGTTGCTAGAATTGTCATGACTTATATACATTCAGAATATTTGCGTGCTTGATAAACATATGCGTCTTTAGTATCTGTTTAGATTGTGTACTCACTCTCATTATTGAGGAACAAGCAACAGTTTCTCATCTATAAGTACACTCTGAAGCATGTGTGGGTAATTTATTTACTTATTGCATAAGTTCTTAGTATAGCTTTGTAGGTGTAGTATATGCCATATCATCTTTGCTTATTGTTGATACATAACTTATTTATACAACTAGATTTATTGGATGCAAACTATGTTGTTACGTTTGCGGATGAGGGAATTAACAGGTTTTATATGGCTCTACTAATAATAAACTTCATGACACATCATACACATTCCGTGCTACTGTTTCTGCAATCCCTTCTAAATCTAGATCTTTACTCATTGCTAATAACCCAAAATGCCACTGGGCATGAGAAAGAATGACACCCTTCACTTCCTTCATGCTCATTCCCCTGTTGCGCATGCCCTGGAATAAACCTAACCGCAAGCTCCGATATAGGCCAAGATGACCAAAGTGCATCAAAGCCTCCTCAATGGCTCCTTTGTCAATGTCCGCAGAATGGTTGGCGGGCATTGGTATGGATGACAAGGCTCCAGATGGAAGGCTGCAACCCTCTGCTTGAGTTGTAGAGATCAATAGTTCGAAATGTCCTTTTGCCTCCTCTTCCGCACCTGTGAAAAGTAGGTTGACCAAGATGGAATCTCTGTCCGGCCCTGTGAACCTATCTGACAAAGTCAAGGATCCACTTGGGCTTTTGGTCTCAATGGCAGAAAAAATCCTGATTCTTAGCCGCAGAGCTGCTGCACAGGTATCAACCATGAAGGAGGAGGCCCAAATCTCTCCTGATGTATGCATAGCTTGAACGTACATGCCACCATTCCTTGCAAACTCAAGGCTCCCACTGTTATTTATGTCATAACCATATTTTCTCCAGGTGTGAATGTTCGCCGCCCCCAACTGTTTTGTTATAGCAGTGATTGTAGCACCTCTTATGAGTATTGAACGTGCGCTGTTGTCCAAGACATAGCTCAATGAATCAAAAAAGCAATCTCCTGTGGTAAAGCGAAAGCGAGGCGGCCGCCGAAGGCCACGTTCCATCTCTAGCTGAGCCATGACATCTTGCATATTGGCAAACTCTGGTCCTGATGCATTTTGATAACATTGCACGAATTTAAATAACATGCACTAACATTATAACTAATGAAACTTTATTCATATGGGACAATTTACACAGTTTATACAATAAATTCATACTTCAAATCAAAAACTCACTCTTAGGAGGATGGACTGGAGTAACACTTCTAGTAAGATAAACAAGGCCCACTACAGCCATGCCAACAGGCATCACAGAATTTGTGATGAGTACATCCAGCCCATTCTCACAAGTACCTAAAATTATATGCAAGAAACGCAAGCATACACCAACTTAGTTTCGCACAAAGAAGCACAATTGCTTTGAACAGCCTTTGCTACCAAACAAGGAAACTTTAAGAGTTTGCAAGAAAGAGAATGGATTTGCACAAGCTGGGACCTCAACATCATTCAAAAATGCCAAGATTGAATGATGATTAGGAAAAGGGTCACCATAGCCTTTTCCAGGGCTACATACGAACATTTTGATGCTTGCATCTTGACACACTAAACGAAAACAATGCTCCCGGTCGACAATGTTGAAGCCATCGCAAAATGAAAAGACAACTCTAGGGAGATGCAAGCCTGATGAGGACTCATGCCCTTGAAGAGTAGGAAGAGTGGTACATGATGCCACGTCTCTCCCAAATTGTACATAGACACTATTAGGAGAAACTGAATAGCTTCTAAGCAAGGGAAGGCAAGCATCCAGCACATGTTGCAAGCCATCATCCTTCACTTCCACACCCGTAGCCAGGCTCGCCCCAAATGCTAAAGAACACAACAACACTATGCCACTTCCTGCTCCAATGTCAATCATTTCATATGATGACTTGACGAAATCCCTTACAATGGTTAACACAGTCTTGAGAGACCCTGCTGTCAAACTCCCGCTCATTCCACCCACACCACCATGGCGTTCAGATGTCATACCCTGATTAACACCTGATTTTCTATCAACTGCTGGCCCAAAAAGAGGGGGTTCAAATCTTTGAGGTGGACCAGCATCCCCTAAACCAAGCAAACCTCTAACCCTCTTCCAAAGAGCATTGAACAGCAGGTCCAGTGCCACTAGTGCCACCAGCGGAGCACTCTACAGAGTTCTGTTCACCCCCTTCCACATGAGCGGCATCTACATCGCCCATCGCAAGTGCTACTCCACCCTCTCCCTTCACAGCCTCTTCTTCTTCCGACACATTGTAGCAATTGTCAAGAGTGCACTGTGAATAAAGTGCATTAAATTCCTGATCAATGTAGTGTTTGATCATTACCCAAGCACTCAAAAAAGCAACAGGTGAACACATCTAAGTATTGCCACATCTATAAGTACCTTGTCATGACTCTCATTATACATGGCGGGAATAAGTTCAATAATTCAAAAGATCTAACAGATTGAAGATTTAACAATAACTGTCAGAATACATTTTTTTATAGTGTGGATGACTTACTAAAAGAGGAATCTTGTTCTCTCTGTACACACGCTCAAGATGGCTGTAGAGCTTTATACTTCCAACATACTTGTGGGCGGGGGTAATCACCAACATGGAGAGGGTGTGCTGCAAAAAGAATTAAAAAAGGATGATCTAACTACACATGCACTAAAATGATTTAATACAATAAGGATCAAGTAGATCATTTACCTTCACATCTTTATCAGAGTCCATGAGTTTCACAATGATTTCAGGTCGTTGTGTCTGCTCATCCTCCAATAGCAGAAAGTTCTCCTGGTACCTACAGTCATAAAATTATATAAGTATGAAAACAAGAAAAAAAAGCGCTAGACTTTCTTGCTTACAGCTGAGCAAGAGCTTGAACAGTTGTTTCTTGTGGCGATGCCCCTGTCCCAACCTCGATGGCAACGTGGTACAGTTGGTTGGTGCCTAAGTTTGCAGCTTTGCTTTTCTGCAACACACGAACTTTAACTGAGGTGAGAGTTGATGGGTCCTTAAGTAGCTCCATAGGAAGCAGGCCTGGATCAATAGGTAAGAGCTCCTTAGCAGAACACAGAAACAATCCCTGCACTCCAGCTTTCAATCCATCCCACGTCTTTGGCACATGGCCTGAGAGAAGAGGGATACAGAATGATGCATTGAATAACAAACAGAACAACGATGACATCAATGACATACATAGAAATGGTAACATAATTACAATGATTACCAATTAACATTATTTCAATCGTGCAT
>BEGY01000251.1:9374-22903 GCA_002335675.1 Chlamydomonas eustigma | reverse complement strand
CGCATTGTCCCTGTAATTCAAAATGTTAATTACCTGCATGAAATAAGTAATTACTATCGTACGCATCTTCGTGGTATGCATTTTCTTTACAGGCACGCGACAGAAATCACAAAGACACTGCGAGATCTTCCCGGGATCAACATCTTGCTTTTCAACGCTCAAGTGTGCAACTTGAATGGACATACCCATAATGTTCGCATTAGGAGACACGACTGTGTTTTCACCCACACACACTTGGTAGCGACTGCCACAGACAGCAGGATGGGACTCGGATTTTACACTGTCACCGGCTTGGAACCAGCATGGGATGAATTCAGCCCAAGTGCTGCATCCACACATCTTCTACTATGCAGCTCAGTGCTTGGGGTGTACGCATCCAAGGAAAGACAAGATGCTGGGGGCATGCCGGAGGGACCAGAGTACCTCAGCAAACTTACGCTGGAAAGGACTGAGTGCGACACACACTCCTCCTTATATAGAGCGAACTGGTAATAATGATTGTATTGACTAATTCGAATTGCTTTCATGCTGACATCAATTTTTCGTTTCATTTTTAGCGCTCATGGAACCTCTGCGAACGCTCTGTGTGTGGATGCGGAGTCAAAGGGAGTCCTCTATGCTGGAAGTCAGTCTGATGCATTCACTGAGGTCTTTTGGGACTACCGTGTAAAGCTATCTGGTGCAGAGAGTCTAATTACTTGCTCCTGCAATGGGAGCAAAATCATGCATAAAAACAAGATGATGGGAGCTGAGGTAGAAGGACGAGAATGCCCTGGATGTTTGTGATGCTCTTGTCCATCTACTGATGTAGAACCGTCAGATAGCTGCTACACACCTGCTAAACATTGCTAACTGCTAACTGGGCAATCCATGCATGCCATAATCTGTTGATGAATGCTAAGCACTGCATGTATTGCATGTATTGCATCATTTACATCATTTGATAAATAAACTTCCCTGACCTCCAGACTCTGTTAAGTTACAAGCAAATTACACTGCAGAGCAAATCGGATCCCTCTATTGTTCGTATTCTTTTCTATCTTTTAATCATTTTGTCAGCATCATTTGATCACTTCATTGCTTATTGTTGTTGATTTGATTATGACTCATCTTATATATTAAGATAAGTACACCAGGGGAGATGATGATATTAGTTGTTACATCAGCATAATGTCATTATTATGATACAAGACATGCCTATTATTGTTTTGTAATGCATTCAAATCAAATAAATTTGTACAGGCAACATGAAACAGCAAGCATAATGAGCAATGAAGCCTAACTCTAACCATACCTGGTTACAGCCTGAATCAAAACATCCCAGCTGTTTGGGTTTTCTTGGTGCATAAATCACAAAAGGCCATGAAGGTTTATTATATGCACGATACCTGTGCTTTAGGTACTGTATGGAGAACGAGTGGGAAACTATTTAGGATTGATGCCTATCATTATGACTCTCACTATCTATCACTTCTTCCATCAATCAGGTTTCAAAAGCTAAAAAAATGAATTTGGAGCAATGCACGTTGTTCTAAGTTGTGTAATGACCATCGGCACAGCGTCGCGTACAGCAGCCCAGAGTGCATGCCCATGTTGTTTCACTTGCTCCTTGAGGTCAGCGCATCTTCATTCCGAGCTTATTTCGTCAATAATTCCTATATGATGGAGAAATGCATCGTTCAGCTACAATTAAGCTTATTTGGCTACAAAGATTGAAAGTGATGAAAACTGGCAGTCACTGCGTATTTTTGACGTATTTCTGCAGTGGTCGAAATGCGGCTGTTACGGCAGCGAAACAGGGGTCGGATCCCTCTAGTTTCTCAGCTATCACAAGTGAGGTGCTGGATTGTTGACTCTGGGGCTTTTTCACATTTGACATCTCGGAGGGAGCTGCTGCAAGACTATACCATGATACCTTATGCCACCTCTTTTGTTGTTTTTGGAGATGGAATAAAGAAGCCAGTTGCCGGCACTGGCACGGCAATTATCCAGACCAAACAAGGAACCTTCACCTTGAAGAATGTGCTACATGTTCCAGATGCATGTGCAAATCTTGTTTCAATTGGCAAGGCGGCTGAAGCTGGTGTGAATGTTACTTTTCATCATGGAGGATGTAAGCTGCAAAATGGCACCACTGTTATCAATGTTCCAAAGAAGAATGGAGTCTACATGCTTACTTACTCCAAGGAACAAAGAGCTCTTACAGCTATGCACCAAGAGACTGCAGAGCTGTGGCATCAGAGATATGTTCACCTTTCCTATTCAAGTCTTGCCCAATTGGTTAAAAAGGATATGGTAACAGGAATAAATCTGAGCAAGGAGGAGACTGCACGTTTAGACACTGATGAGTTCAGGAGGAAGGTGTGTTCTGGATGTATTGCTGAAAAGCAACAACGTAATGTTGCAAAGCCACATCCTTGGTCAGAGCCAGCAATAACTGAAAAGTTGGGCCTAATCCACATGGATGTTTGTGGACCTATTGAGCCAACGTCAATGGGAGGCAGCCGCTATATAGCTACATTCTTGGATGATTACACAAATGTTTCTGTGGTTCGCTTAATCAAGGTGAAAAGTCAAGTTCCTGAGGAGATCAAATCTGTTATTGCCGAGCTGGAACGACAGACTGGACTCCAGGTTAAGGCAATCAGGTCTGATCGGGGAGGCGAGTACATTAACCAAACTCTCCAAGACTACCTTAAGAAGAAGGGGATTGTGCAACAATTAACAGCGCCTTATAGCCCGGAGCAGAATGGTAAGGCAGAGCGTCTCAACAGAACGCTAGTGGAGAGAGTCCGATCGTATGCTACACAGTTCACAAGGTCTCAAAGAACCTTTGGGCAGAAGCAGTTGTGACAGCAAATCGTATACGGAATTGCTCTCCAACGACTGGCCAAACCAAGACTCCGTGGGAGCTGTTTTACAATGTTAAACCAGATGTATCAAATATGTGTATCTTTGGTTCCATTGCTTATGTGCACACACCAAAGGAACTGCGCAAAAAGCTGGATCCCAAAGGAAAACCTGGCATTTTTCTTGGCTATGAACCTCATGCTAAGGCCTACCGGGTTCTGGTGGATGGCAAGGTCAAGATCAGCAAGGACGTTGTTGTAGATGAAAGTAAGTTCATCTTATTGGAAAAACGCATGAATGTTGTTAACATCATGAATATGTCAGATGAGGAGGAGGAGGAGCAAATCTCCAATGTTCATGTACCAGCGGCTGAGGATCATATGGAGCAAGATATTCCACCAGATGTCTTGCCTACAGCGACAAGCCAAACATTACATCATCGCCATAATAGTGATGGCAGTGGAGGTGATGAAGATGGACGACGTGTGCGATCTCGTATTGAAGAGGAACCAACAACACAACGCCGATCTGGACGTGTTCATCAACCGCCATCTGAATGGTGGAGGGCTACAGGTCTACTTGCTGTAGAGGAACCTGACACGATAACTGAGGGCATGGACAGTCCGCAAGCAGAAGAATGGAGACTTGCCATGACTGAGGAAATGGCATCTTTGATGAAGAATGGCACGTGGAAGTTAGTCGACTGTCCACTTGGTGTCACACCAGTTCCTGTCAAGTGGGTCTTTAAGGTCAAAAGAGACTCATCAAGCAATATTGGGAGATTCAAGGCGCGGCTTGTGGCTAAAGGATTCAAACAACGTGAAGTGATTGACTATAATGAGGTCTACGCACCAGTAAGCAAGCACACTGTTGTAGTTTCAGAGTGAAAGCAATTCGCCAATAGTCTGTCTTTTGGCATAGCAAAGGACAGAATAGCTGGCAAGTGATCTATATGGATGGCATAGGAGGAAAGAACCGGTGGCCAAGATCTTTCGAACATGGTGAGCACTCCTGGGGACGGTAACCACCTGTCTAAGCGTGCCCCTGAGTTGGAAGCTTTGCTCCAGTGAGTAAAGGTTAAATCTGCTGGGTGTTGATCTCTCCATATGTCCACCAGGCTGTGATCTTGCATCAGTCTGCCCAAGCCTGCGCTGTTGTAGTTTCAGAGTGAAAGCGATTCGCCAATACTTTGTCTTGAGTATATTACAATAAAGAAGGTTTCAACTTATATAGTCAGAGGAACGTTCTAGAAAACCCTAACCCTGAGAAACTTCTGGAAAGTTTCAACTTCTAGAATGTTCCAGTACTTCTAGAATGTTCTAGTACTTCCAGAATGTTCTAGTCCTTCTAGAATATTCTAGGCTGACCGAAGGCTACTCTTCAACACTCCCACGCGGGCAGCCTTTGAAGATCATTAACCCTAGCTCTTGACGACAGAACTCCAACTTGGTGACTGGAAGAGCCTTGGTAAAGATGTCAGCAACCATCCGTTCAGTGCTGCAGTACACTCTCGGAAAAGTATTTCTATCTGGAGACAAAAAGATAATTATCTACTATGCGCATCTGTATCTGAGATATATCTCAAATAAAGTATGGCTGAGATAATTATCTGAGAGTCTCCAGATAGAGCCAGAGATTTATATTTACATCTGTATACCCGTTTCAAAAACCCATTATCTAGAGTGTATCCAGAGACGTATCAAAAAAAGAAATCCGTCTAGAGACGTATCTGTAAACCCCAAATAAAACCCAATATCTAGAGTATGTCCAGATACAAATTAAAATAGGGAATCCATCCAGAGACGTATCTGTAAACCCCCCGAAAACCCACAATATCTAGAGTGTATCCAGAGATGTATCAAAAAAGAAATCCTTCTAGATATGTATCTGTAAACCCCAAATAAAACCCAATATCTAGAGTATGTCCAAATACAAATCAAAATAGGGAATCCATCCAGAGACGTATCTGTAAACCCCCCGAAAACCCACAATATCTAGAGTGTATCCAGAGAAAACGAGGAATCTATCTAAAGGCATATAAGGCATGTATATAAAGGCATGTAAACCCCATTCGATAACCTCACAACTAGATAGTATATAGAGACTTCTCTGTAAGCCCTTAACAAGAACCCAATATCTAGATAGTACGCATAGACGTATCTGTGAAATGTTAGATATATCATCAGTATTACATCTAGTCACACAAAAAATGCATTCATACTCGCTGCTTGTCCTAAATTGTCATCAAAATAAGATACACTGTCAGCGTATCATCTATCATAAATCTTTAAATCTTTATAACATCATCAACATCTAATTCTATGTGCATAGCCACAACTTCTGTCAACTCTAGAGGCTCTCAACTTCTGACTTTTTTGCTCTTTTTGATGCTAGCCTGCTGTGCAGCATTGCTCTCTCCTCCCCGTTTACCTACAGCTGCGGCTCCATCTCTTATTCCTGTTGCCAACTGCATAAGCCTTTGATGTTCTTCACGCAGCGGGTTGCTGCATTCTGCAAAAATTACAATAGTTACACATAAACATCATCAATCTTGACGTGTTTATTTATGAAGATATGTGAATAATGTGGATTGGGCATGTGCAAACACAATGATTGAGTCACTTCAGTTAAACAAGAACTCACCGCACCAATTCACATGTGCACACCATCATCCACCTGCTTGGTAATGATTACTCACCACGCATATCCGCAGGTCCACACCATCATCCACCAGCTTGGTAATGATTACTCACCACGCATATCCGCAGGTCCACACTACGATCATCCACCTGTTGCTTGGTAATGATTACTCACCACACCAATTCATCACATGTGCACACCATCATCCACCTGGTTGGTAATGATTACTCACCACACATATCCGCAGGTCCACACCATCATCCACCAGCTTGGTAATGATTACTCACCACGCATATCCGCAGGTCCACACTACGATCATCCACCTGTTGCTTGGTAATGATTACTCACCACACCAATTCATCACATGTGCACACCATCATCCACCTGGTTGGTAATGATTACTCACCACACATATCCACATGTTCAAACCATCATCCACCTGCTTGGTAATGATTACTTACCACGACACATATCCACAGGTCCAAACCATCATCGATCTGCTTGGTTATGATTACTCACCACACCAATTCACAGGTGCAAACCATCATCCATCTGCTTGGTAATGAACTCACCACACATATCCAAAGGTCAAAATTATCATCCACCTGTTTGGTAATGAACTCACCGCTCCAATTCACAGGTCCACACCATCATCCACCTGCTGCTTGGTAATGATTACTCACCGCACCCATAAGTCAATGCAGGAAACAAGATCTCACCTAGAGCAGGGACCAAGGGAGCTCCTTCTGTAACATGTGGAAAAGGCTGTTGTGCTTGCGGCCAAATGTAGTGGACAACAGCTTCAAAGCCGTTGTGGTAGAAGTAGATGAGCTGGCTCCATGACGGGCTGTTGGATTCAACCTCGAAGGTCTTAATCTTCTACAGGATGAAATAACAAGTCACATGTGTAACATAGTAAACATAGCTCATGAATTAAATTAGTGTAGTTGAACAAAGTAGTATACTCACTGACAGTATCAACATCTTCATCACAAATCATAACATTTTCTCACTGACCAGTTACAGCATTCAATGCAAGTTGCTTCGTACATGGATTGATTATAAAGCAATTGAAGGAGGGAAAGATGAAATTGTCATAAAATCTGCTACAACGTACCGTGCTCCACTTGTACACTCCATTAGGAAGCACTATGGGTTTCTCGTAGAGGTAAGGACTCCCTATCATCAACGTCCATGCCCGCGATATGTCCTTGCGTTCTTCAGCAAATGTCTGATCCATTTTGCTCTTAGTTCTGAACTCTCCGTTCTTGTTAGTAATTAGTCTGCACAGCGTAAGATAAAAAGCTGAGCATGATGAAAGAGCGAATGGAGTAATAGTGCAATTGGACAATTTGTAATACCATAACTCACGAAATAATTTTGTGGTGGATGGCTCCTTTATCTGGAAGTTTCTCATGGTAGGGTGCACCTTCTCTACCATCAATGCGACCACAGAGAGTTAAGTACCCATGGTACATCACATACCCTGTAGCAGCTTCCATGCACGTTGTGAACACCTCTTTATCAATGACCCCAGCTCTCCCTTTCACTGCATCTGTTCTGAGAACCAAGAAGCCATCTACAAGCATGATAGCGAAGAAGTGATAAATCAATCTTGATCATGGAAATGAGTAATAAAACATCATTGCTGATATGACAGTACACCAAGACATGTATTAACATCCCTGCCTAGTATTTGAGGGCTTATGAAATGAGGTTATGAACAGGCGGATCCCATTGTCACAACAATTACGTCGTACTGCTAATAACTAAGGACACACCTTCATCAATAGGACAAAAAGAGCGAAGACTTGTCAGTACCAATACACCCTGATCACGGAACACAGTCATGAGAGGATCTTTTTTGTCTTCATAACCCGTCTTTGTTGTGCTACTAGACATGACCTCAGCTGGCTTTGAGAGCGTAAAGAGTGTAGGGAGGTCATCATTCACTTGACAATCCTCATGAATGTCGACCTGAACCTAAGGAGAACAGTGTGAGATATGTGAGAGGAGACCATGAATATATATAAGTTATTACTAACAAAAATATGTAGACGTGGGCGAATAAATGAGGCCTTCACCAGCCTACAGCATTTGAAAAGTATGACATAATTTTACGACCAGCATCGGTCGTTGAACAAGTATCAAGCATGAAAATGTCACGATACGTGATCATCTAGATGATCAGCCTTTTAACTAAACCTTTATGTGGATCATCTCTCCCTCTTTTTCGAACATGGGTAGGAGGCTGAAATCCTGGGTGGGGAGAACATCCTTGACAACATCCATGAATTGCGCACTGTTCCAAAACCTATCAGTATTATCCCAGCTTGGGACATCATCATCTTCACTGGCTTGAGAAGGAATTTCTTCACTGCTCATGGCCCTGTCAGGGTCCTGGCTACCTTGGCGGCCTTTAGGACTTTTGAAATCCGCATAGAATTTCAGGTTGTCAATCAAGTCGACAGATGTCTTGATTTTCAAACTCCGTATAATATACACAAAATCATTCATGGCTGGAAGTGGAATCATCATCAACTTGCAGAATGGCTCATTTGTGTACCTTTTCAATTTGTTCACAGGAAAAATAGAAGCGAACACTCCCTTTCTGGCAATCATACTTAAGAGAAGTAATTCGGAGTTAAATGCTTCAAGAATAAGAATTCGCAGAGATATTGCTATGGCGATAATTTTAAAAATGACAGGAGGACTCCGAAACAATGTACATCACATCACAAGACGCGTCAACCAATGTTCCGAATTTGGGCCGCGGGTATGTCGTATGGAATGCTAGAGTCGTCAACAGTTTAATTCTACTAAATATTTTTTCCCGCTATTTTTCAAGTACAATGTTTGTATCGCCATTTACCAAGCTATGAGATTGCCTAGAGGCAGTCGTGCTGCAGAATTAGACGAAGTTGTCCGATCCTTAATTGTATTTAGCCCTGGGTTACCTAATTCTAAGAAATATGGATGTAAAGTTGAAGGCTGCGGAGCGACTTATAAACAATTGTGGAATTGTAAACGTCATATATATGTTCAGCACCCGGAAATCGTGGACCTTGATACATTTCGAACTTTCCCACAGCATCATGCAGCCACCGTTCTAAGACCGCCTGACGATATGGCAGGAGTAACGGATGCAGCAGATTTAAGTGTAGATGATGTAACAATGTGTGATGTTCCTGAAGAAGTGCCCGACTTAGAGGGTGATCCCAGCCACCAGGTCTCTGACACAGAGGGGTTTCACGATGTGATCGATACGCGCGATGGCACATCGTCAGAAGAGGTGGAACCGATCTTACAAGGAGAAGAATTACCAGAGCACGAAGTGAGTGCTGGACTGCAGAGCGAGGATGATGATGGAGAGTCAAGCACTACTGACAGTCGTGATGATGATGAAGAAGGTGAGGGGTAGATGTCACCATGTGCTTCGTTATGCCATTGTTTAAATGCATCTACAGCTTGCTTAGCCTTGTGCATCAATGACTTAGTGCTTTGTGCCAGAAGAGATTCATAGAAAATTATCAAGCATTGCGCATTTGTGCAACTGTGTTCATCTCAGAAGAGGAGACATTCTTCAACGCTGAAGATTCTGCGGCCGCGGCCAACTCAAGGGCTCATCTAGATGTTCCATTGTACCCGGAGAGTAAAATGACCACTCGGGAAGCCATCTACGCCCTCTTGCTCTTTCGTCATAACAACAGGATTGGAAAGGAGGCTTTTGCCTCTCTCATTCAACTTCTTCATTCAATGCTTCCTAGAGGACACTTTCTGCCAGCATCAGAGTACCTCTTGTGGAAGGCAAGTACTACTTACTGTTGTTTAAGGCCGACTGTTCGTACTCTTAGATCTTGAATAGGTTGTCAATTATCCTTTAATTGAGGTCCTTGTATCTGTATTTGTAGATGTTGCAAATATCCGCGGTCACATCATCTTGTTTACGTTCTACAATGCAGGTGGTTGGTTGCCGGAACTGGAATGATTGTGAGTATCATGTGTGTGACAGAAAGGAATGCCCGCTAGGTCACATTTACTCCAAGATTCCACGGTCACAGTGGCAACAGCATGCTCAAGATGCTTGCCCTAACTGTGGCAGCCCTCGCTTTCAGTCAGTTACTCTAGCGACAGGGGTGCATCTTCAGCCTGTTAGTTATTTCATTGATCTAGGAGTGAAAGAGGTGATATCTGACTTCTTTTCAGACCCTGACTGGTGTGCACAGCGGGCGACGGCTCGTGAAGAAGTGCCGGGTAGCTATAGGGCATCGCCTGAATCTAAGCGCATGAAGGAATTTCTGATGAAAAAACTTGGTGTGGATTGGGATAGTCCAGATGTGTCAGGGTATGACATGCTCTTGGATTGGGTGCAGCCTTATGGCTCTGTGCAATACACAGTTGGTGTTGTTGGACTTCGCTGTGCGGACATACCTGAGAGTAGTAAGGGTAAGTCCTTCAATGTGAAGCCTCTGCTAATCTTGCCAGGACCTACTCAGCAAGTCAACATGGCGCCGTATTTCTACCATACACTGCAAGCTTTTGAAGAATTCGGTAAATTTGGCATGGATGTGAAGGACATCAGACACATGCGAACTTTCAAGCACCATCCATTTCTCACCTCATTTTATGGGGACATGCCTGCAAGGTGGGACTAGGTTGATCTTGACGACCCCTACTGTTTTAAAACCTTTCATGAAATGTTTTACATGAATTGAGTGCATTTGCGTTAGCATAAGATACAAAAGGTGAATCTTCATTTTGTAGGAACAAATTGTCTATGTTTATGGGACCTGGAGCATACCTAGCTTGCATGTGGTGCTTTCATAAAGGTGTAAGCTGCAGCAAAGAGGTAGCCTTGGACCATGCAGGCAGAGTTACCAGGACAATCTACTACAAAGGCTATTACAAGGCTGCTGAGCAGTCTACCTTTTGGTATATTTTTCGTTGACATCACCTTGCATGATACATTCATCATCGATTACATGAAGGCATAATTACTTACATTATTTGTAATAGGATCATCAAACTGCTGCAAGAAGTAGAGACACAGCTTTTCTCATATCAGACGTTGTTACTTTTTTGTAGGTTTCCTTCGCCAAGCATAAAGTCTCAAGCAGCAGGTAGGAGCAAGCATGTGGCTACAACAGAGGTGGGGCCGCCAGTAATGATGAAGGTCGGTGATCAGAAGTTGCAACAGTCCAGCGCTCAGCAAATCGAGAGGGGTCTCAGAGCTATGGCAGGCAATCCTTGGGACACACCTAAGGAGCTTGGAACACATGGAGTCCCTTTCTTTCACCCAAAGCTTCAATTCGTAGACGTTAACAATTTCTTCATGGTCCCTTTAGCCCATGCCCTGCTGTTTGGTGTAGTTCGTAATTTTGTAGATCATATCTTCAGGCCAATCCAAAAGCCAGGCCCCGGCGAACATTACCCATCTGATGTGGTGCCCCATGCGCAACGAACTGTTATTACAAAGCGAGCACGAGATGTGGTAGTGTCATCAGACTTTGGGCGGCCGTACAAATGCATAGTACATTACAAAGGCTCTTACACCATGGAGGAGTGGTTGCATTTCGTATGCACCATCTCTTCTTACATCTTTAAGGATGCATTCCGGGAACAGCCTGTCTTACAGGAGTGCTGGAGTTTGTTGGTGACAGTGGTGGGTCATTACTGTAGGAGCGGTGATTCAGCTGTTTTTGAAACCGAAAGCAAACTTGCAGCTAAGGCATTGAGGGACTACGCCAACCTCATCGAACGGCAGAAGTTTCCAGATAATCTCTTCACCTCCAACCTTCATATGCTAGTTTGCAGGCAAGTGCATCGTAATAGACAAGAAGACACAATGCTACACATCTTCATATTTTTAACTGAATGAATTTGCTATTTTGGATGTGTAATGTATATGATGCTATCCTCTTGTATCACTTGCTTCAACGCTAGCATCTTTTTTCATTTTGTTGATGTTGTAGATTGCCACGGCAAGAAGAGGCTTGGGGCTTTGCTTCAAAAGATCTGGAGTTTGTTGTTGAGCGGCTTGTTCAAGATTTCAAGAGTAAGATAGGGCGAAGAGTCTGCAAGGACCCAGAAAAATCTTATGTGAACAATCTCATGAGGTCTAAGGCACTAGCCAACTTTGTGAGAGATATCCCATCTCTGAGGTCCTTCACAACTGTTGAAGAAGTGGTTCAAGGCTTCGCTCAAAGGGCTCAGACTTTTGAAGGAGATGTGGAGCAGACTGCGAGTATGATCTTGAAAACCATGGCAACCTCAGGTATGGATCAGTTAGCGTGAAAATGCTTCTGCTTTCCAGATTTTATAGATTTTTGTGTCGTGATTATGAACATTGGAATTATTCAAATAATGAGGTAATACTTCCTAGTACAATCCATTTATTCAGGCAATTATCCTGATGTCTCTTTGAGGATGTTAGCAGTGCCGTGTAATGAATGAATAAGCAGGCGGTGACAAGCAAGCTACGTATGATGTTGAGGAGGATGTGTCGGGCGTCACGTTGCTTGGAAAAGGAAAGCATCTCCCTAAAAGCTTGAGAAATGATGCCATTGCATCTTTAAGAAAGGTGCCTGCATCAAGTTGTTGGAATCCCCGCCCCCTTCAATTCCTAATGTTTTATTTCAGCAGGAACAAAACTTATACTAATTTGTCTTCTTCCTGTATCATACAGTATCATGAAATAGATGATCTACAAAGTCAGGGCTGGAGCCTGCAGGATATTGATGATGCCTTCGATGTTGTTGAGAGGCCTAATGGTGTCCTGATGTTTGATAGGGCGAATGTGAGTAAAGGATGCAACATTCGGCTTACATTCATTTGTCTTATTTATACTTGTTGAGCTGTATTCAAGGTAGTTAATGATACCTATCATGCCATTTGAGCTATCAAGTTTAATATTTTTCAACATTATCATGCAGGTGGACAGACAAAAGCTGTTCAATTAGTTCAGTTCACAGTACAAGTCGATTAGAGTGCGTGTGAGTCACTACATCCGGGTTGATTATGCTTCTGGAGCATCTGGGACATCTATTCTCCCTTATGTGGCTGAGATATTGCATTTTTTAAAGGTGATGCATCCTAGTGGTGCTGTTATTCCACCATTACGAGTAGCAATGGTGAAATTCTTCCAACAGCAGTCTCCTCGGGACATAGATGACAAGCGATTGCTCAAGTTTGATACCACCAAGGTAATTTCTACAGAGAAGTACTTCCCATTGAATCCAAGAGTGATAACCAACAAGGTCATAGTGGCATTCCCACATGGACGGAACCACAGAAGTGGGGAAATCTATGCTATGCCTTACACCCAGTTGACCATTAGAACATAGCAGGCCTTAAGTTCTGTTAACATTTTTGATGCAATGAATTATGATGAGGCTGGCACTACAATCAGCTCATTGCAGCATGTTTTTTCATAAGCATTATATTAATAACTTTGATACAACAGGGCTAAGGTATGAGCTCAATATTCGTTAATCAAGGTGCTATACTATCTTGGGAATGGATGGACAACACATACATACACGACGTTGTTTAATAGTAGTCTGAATGCTATGCCCATTTTCTTGTAATATTTGGCAAATAACGCTGCTGTGTGAGTAGTGTGAGTTGAATGCTTGTTAACTAAGGTGCGATGCTGAAAGGAAGTCCACACATCATGTATGTAACAAGATGTAAGAATAGGCTTCATAATGGGCCCATTTACAAGCATAATTGTGCAAGGCTGTTGTGTGCGTTGAATGCTTGTTAACTGTAGTGCTGCTTTACTGCAAGGAAGTACACACAACATGTACATAACAAGATGTAAGGATAGGCTTCATTCTGGGCCCTTTTACAAGCATAACCAAACAGAGATGCTGTGTGCGTTGAATGCTTGTTAACTTTGCTGCTTAACTGCAAGGAAGTACACACAACATGTACATAACAAGATGTAAGGATAGGCTTCATCCTGGGCCCTTTTACAAGCATAATTAAACAGGGATGCTGTGTGCGTTGAATGCTTGTTAACTGTAGTGCTGCTTTAC
>BEGY01000250.1:0-20316 GCA_002335675.1 Chlamydomonas eustigma | reverse complement strand
GCAACGTTGGGAATCAGCATCGAATGGAATGACCGATACCTGCTTAGAGTAGAGGGCGCTTACAAACCTTTCTTGAAGGTGGCAGTGTAGTTCTGATCATTAAAAATTCCCCTAGTTGTAGATTTGACATATTATGATGAAATGAAGCATGCACTGGTAATACTTGACTCATTATAATGTTCCATTCATTCCAAAGAGTGAGTCCCTTGCCATTTAATGGAGCCTCATCAACAGGCTCCTAACGTCTCCTGACCCCCCTCTCCTCTTACGACTCCTGGACTCCCAGTTGGATTCTGACGTCATTCGAGTTCCTATCATACCTGGGTCTGACCCACGTAACATGTACGGAGACTTGGCAGGTAGAGGTGTGAGAGGTGTTGTCCTTGAGGCGTTTGGGGTTGGCAACCTTCCTGATGAATCAAGGTTGGGTTGGATTCCTTGGCTGAAAGAGCAAAGAAGGAAAGGGTTGCAGGTGAGTTCTGTTGAGCTGCTGTATAGAACTTTCAAGATGATTCACTCAAACAATTAACTAGATGTTTCAAGTTGTTTACATGGCAGATGTAATGTGACTTAATAATAAGATAGCCATGTCATATATTTTGTTCATATTTCTAATTGGTTGGGTGCTTACTGCTGGGACCACTAGGACGTGATTGAATAACAAGGAACATCAAACAATGTACAGGACCATTGGTGTCGTGATTAACTCCATTACAACTAATTATCAAAATATTGACATGTGACATAAAACGATAACGCAGATATGTTTGACATCCCAGTGCTGCACAGGACCTCTTCAACCAGCTCTCTATGAGGTGAGATAATAATCATTCTGATGTTGTATGGTGCATTTAATACCTGTTAGGGACCTTTCTGGTCACCTAATTGCCAAATTGTTTTGATTATCATGCCCTTGCTGATGCTGTTTCTGTGAAGAGAATTTTCATATTTATTTAGTATTATCTATTTAGTAGACCCATAAGATGGTGCGGCTTCAACATCAACAGATTGTAAGCAAGCAAACAAACACATAATAAGTGCTATCGTAGATCGGAACATCACTGTAGTTAACTACTATGTAGGTTGGACATCATATCACTGTAGTTAACTACTATGTAGGTTGGACATCACATCACTGTAGCTAACTATGTAGGTTGGACATCATATCACTGTAGTTAACTACTATGTAGGCTGGACAACTGGCTGCTGACATGGGTGTGGAAGCAGGCCCACAAATGACTCCTGAGTGTGCAGTGGTGAAGATGATGCTGTGTTTGGCACATCCAGACATTCCACTGGGTGTTCCCATTGCTGGGGAGCTTTAGTTCTTACTTCTTCACTTTCTTCTGTAAAAACACTTGAAACGGCTTCTTTTACATGCACTATAATGTGTAACAATCAAATATGTGGTATTGGCTTCACATGCACGTTTGAAAGAAATACGAAACTCACACATCTCTGCAAGTTGTGACAATGTTTTATTACCTGTCACTTATTTACAAAGTATGACTTTAAGAGCATCAAGTAGCTAAGACACTTAAAACTCTAACATTATCATCAGTTACGACAATTACATGAAGTTTGGGGGGGCATTGGTGATGTTGTAGACTACACAACAACAGCTCTACTTGACAAGCTCAGAATAGTAGGTAACAACGTGCAATGTATTGCCAACGCAGGCCAACTGGTCCTTCAATACAAGATTTTTCAGTGTACTGATTGCATCAAACTTACTTTCAACATCAACATCATTTGGTATCTGCCCAGTTCAGAGGTTTACATGAACGCGGTGCAGTGTAGCTTTGATTCCAGTGAGGAGCACATGTTGTAAGATTATTGTTGCTTCCTGAATGTTGTATTGGACCTGCGATGTGTGTACCATCCTAGTAACCTTGTGAATCTTTGTGACGAGGTTACATTTCAACCTTCTCAGTGACAGGATGATGTTATTAGGAGTTTGCATAAATGCTTGAGATTTAAGGAGCCCATGGCATATCTGACGATGTACAGGACCATCATTAATAATATCAAGATTAACTTAACTGCATCCAATTTTTATGCAAGGACTGTTGCAATCGATTGAAGCTTCTGCTAGTACATTATTAAAAATTATGCTATGAATTAGAGCTAAAATTAGAATTTGTTCCTAGTGGTGGTGTAATATAATAAGGCAAGAGAAGTAGTGGACTAAGTGGACAGGTAGACAGTCAGCTAATGTACGTCACAAGGTGTCTGATCAAAGAGAGAGGTCGGTAGGAACTTCCACCTGAGAGCTTATAGTCACTAAACGGTGTTTTCAACCTATTACCCTGCACTGTTGAATTACATGACCCCTTTGCTCAGCAGCTTCATTGCAGTGTAATATTAAGCCACGAAACACGGAAAATGCACAGCGTCTTTGTTTTGCGATTGGCAAGGCTGCCAGCAGCAAACTTAGAAGTCCTTTATGGTCACTTGGTTTGAGGTCCTTCTCTCCTGAAATGTCCTTTTGATTAAACACTCCTCCCGCCTCCTCCAGGATTGGAGGGTCTGCCACCACCACCAGATGTCCCTGATGATCCCCCACCTGATGAGCCACTGGAGTGGCCACTGCTACTACCCTTCAGCTGCTTATTACTCTGCTGATTCTTCTGCCAGGACCCTGGAGGGGGCAGCTTACACCCACCTGCAATTTCACACAAATGTGTCGTCCCAGCGACACTCCTCGTCTTCGGCACTGATATCTGATGTTCAGGGACAGCTGTCATAGAGGAGGTGCTTGACATGGCAGCATTGCTGGAGGGTGAGCTACTGCCTGACGTGAGCAGTAGTTGACCAGAAGGTGCTGGCAGCGCTGCCATGTCCTGGCATAGGCTGACACGGTCAAAGGGCTTCAATTGCTGCATGCCGTATTGACGCCAGGCCAGGGCAGCTTGGTCCATTGCAGACCTCCGGGTTGCATTGATGAAGTTGGGGAAAAACCTCATGCCTGCACAAATATAGTGCACAGTCCTCATGTTCATCCCCAGCAGTGGACGCAGTTGTGGCCCCATGCACATATTGCACCCTCAGCTCTCCTAGTTACCATTGCCATGCACATATTGCACCCTCAGCTCTCCTAGTTACCATTGCCATGCACATATTGCACCCTCAGCTCTCCTTACCATTGTCATGCATGATGAGTTCCTGACTCACCTGCCAACTGCTCCAGAGGTTCCAAGGGCACTGTGAAAGCTGTGAGAGGCAGCTGAGGGTCTATGGGTGCATTAGGCATCACAAAGGCCCCTACTCCAACTTCACGGCTGCTGCCTTTCCCTCTACGTCCATCTGCTAGAATGACCTTATAGAAGTGTGTGGGGACGGCAATGAGGCCAGGGGGCTGACCTGAAGGAAGGCAGAAGATCATCGGGCTCACTGGTAGGAATATATGTTTGCTTTTTTTAGTGTATTGCGTGCAGAATTGGACACAGAAAATCAGCTCATTGCTTGTTTGCAGGTAGGAGCACAGAGCATTGCTTGAAGGGAGGAAGATCAGTGCACTAATAATCAGGTAGGAGCACAGAGCATTACTTGAAGGGAGGATTAAGATCAGTGCACTAATAATCAGGTAGGAGCACAGAGCATTACTTGAAGGGAGGAAGAAGATCAGTGCACTAATAATCAGGTAGGAGCACAGAGCATTACTTGAAGGGAGGAAGAAGATCAGTGCACTAATCAATGCTGTTAGATCATAGTCGGGGCATTCAGGTTGCTACTCAAGATGATGAGAAGGTTCATTATGATGGCCCTTCTGCTGACTAAGCTCATGAAGTACCAGTGCATGATATTGTAAGGGCTAAAAGCGCATGTCACTGCATGGGCTACCAATGCATGATACTGTAAGGGTTAAAAGTGCATGTCACTGCATGGGCTACCAATGCATGATACTGTAAGGGTTAAAAGTGCATGTCACTGCATGGGCTACCAATGCATGATATTGTAAGGGCTAAAAGTGAATGTCACTGCATGGGCTACTAGTGCATGTCACTGCATATGCTAGTGCTTGTTTCTGTACATATGTCAAGGACTTGCTGGAAATGAACTATGGCTTGTTGGTCATAGTAGTAGAAGTAGATGCACTTCACAGTGTCCTGGATGCGCAATAAAGCCTGGATCAAATTCTCCCTTCACAATGGCAAGAGCGCTGTCACCTGCTTACCAATCATGGGATGCTGCATGTTCCACTTCCCGTCAACATCTGGTTTGGGTATCCAGAGAGGGCCTGTCACAACATACACGTCTCCTGCCTTCTTAGTAAGATCACGAACATAACGTTCAAACCGTTCCCAGTAGTCTCTGTAGCGTAATGAATCATAAAATCCATTACTTTCAGAGTGACATAAAACAATATAATATAATGAATATGATTATATTCTTAATCGAGGATATAAGATTTTCTTAATCATTAAATCATAATGCATGATGTTATCACTAGGAGGCTTGGAGAATTAAGGATAAAGCGCTTTGTACATAACACAGTCATAACACAGTCATGAGGATACCCCTCATAAACAGTTGGGGCTTAGGCAGCCAAAGGGAGACAGGTTTAGCGAGGTTTAGTGATGTATAAGTGACAATCATGTTGGCGATGAGCATCATTTTATGGTAATCTTTTAGAAACGTCAAAGCTACATCATGACCAATGCAAGATGGAGGACGAGCTCCCACTCTGATCCCACCTGTTGAACCCCAAACCAACTTGAGGGCAAATATTGGTGAGGCTGAAAGTCTCGTTGAGAGCCTTCTGACTTGATTTATTGTCTCCAGCTGGAGCCTGAAAGCAAGCAATAAATCTGTGACTACAATCTTCGGAGCCTTATTTTATCCTTCGACTAGAAGCAGATTCCCCGGAGCGCTAGTTCGTTGCAGCATTACGTTGCTTCTTCTTGGGACTGCTAAGGCCACTAGGCTTTGAGCCAGGAAACATACCATGTGCCCACGGTCATAGCCACTGTCTTTGTATGACTCCAGGGTGGCCCTGAATGCTGGGTCAATCTGATTGTCCTCAAAGAATTGAGATTTGTTCCTAACGTCAACACAAGACAGGTTCATCAGATTGCTTCTGAACAAGATTTATGTTTTCAAACTCCACAGGTCTTACACCATGCAATAATCTGGGACATAAGGGATCCTCATCTATCATAACAAATGAGATCAGATCACCTGTTAGCATCCCCCTCCAAATCTTTGGCTGTGATGTGCTCAAGAACCCATTTTGGAGTCCGAGTTCGAGGATCATAGCTGGCAGCATAGCTGTCATAGACTCTAACAAACTCACTCATTGGGGAACCTGCAATCATCCCAAGAAAATTATCTTGACAACCTTGTGTAACCTATAAACTCTCTATGTAGGTATATCATCTTGTATCAAAGTGTCAGGAATTTTGAAGACAAATTTATCCTACCAAAATCATGTATAGCTTGATCTCTCATAGGATCTGCAGCAGGCCATACTGCAGGGGCCAGAGAGATGGAGTAGGTAAGATCAGATACATCACTGTTGGTGCGTGAGATATCTAATATAGTTGAACTTTACTTGTGCTGCTAGATGTCGACCTAATGAGTCGCCCAGGGTTCTGCTGCAAGTAAATGTAAGTCCCACCAGCCCCGACACCGACACCAACAACGAATCCTATTGCTATGTTCCTCATCCTCTCTACGGATCATACATCGATGTGCGAGTACCAACATTTTATATCCGATTGTCGTACTTAGAAAGTATGACATTCAGAGAATGCTCTGGAATTGTATGCACCTGTTTCCAAAATAAAGGGTCCATGAATTGACGGCGAAATTCAATTTTGTTTGAGTCAAATAAGAAATTATATAAGACAGGCCACATATTTGATGAAAACAGATGCCAGCCTACTGTGAAGAGTCATACTGGGTGAGATCAATTACAATACGTATGCTAACCTGGATTGCCTGCATCATGCGTGCACTCTATACTCAGTTACATTCTAGCTGTAAGATGACTGTACCTACCAGTCACATTGTTAATTAGCCAACTTTTTCATTATTGTATTTGTAGGAGGAAAGATACAGCAGTGAGCCAGGAGCCTATGATTGTAAGCCTACTGCTGAAAATATATTTTGTTGGGACAATTTTCGGATTTTGCATACTTGAACTTCTGGATTAGGTGCACACATCTTTAGGCCATTCGTATTACTTGATCCCTAGTGCATGGTGCCGTACTCTCTCCTCATCAGGGTATCAAGGCTACCATGGATTGAAAGAACTGCTTACTACCTTGATCCCCACATCCTCCAGGATTCTCCAGGTACGTTCATTCAACTGTGCTCTCCCCTGGAAACCCGATATCTGTGTCCGCTAGAGCTGCATTGGGCTCATTATCACCAGTGTACTGTGACACAACTATGTGTTGCTGATGCCTGTTGTACGTTGTCAAAGGTTGGCGTTGGCACTTCCAGACTACAGGAGCACATGGTTCGTGTGGGAGGATACAAGGTAACGCTATTAGATCTACCGTATCAGCCTTCAGCGTACTCTTATGCATGCTCAGAACCAAGGAGTAACTCGTGATTATGCTCATTCACTTCTTCATAGTGATATGAGAGGTTTCCTTCAAAAGCATTGTCTGATGCAGAGGTCTCTTAGGCACATCTGCTGCTAAATGGAGTGCCAGCTGATGCTGATTATGAGATTCAGGACGATCAACTGAAAACTCTGTAGTCTTGTAACTTGTCCTGGCTAGTCGGACTGATTATACGTTCCATTGACAAGCCACTATCTATGCGTGTTAGTGTTCTGAATTTGGCGCAATTTTTGTGATTGCATGATTTTGCTCTGCAGAGTATCACAAATTTGGATTTCTCTAAAGTAGTGATCAAGCAAATGTCTGAGCTTCACAAGTCTGTACCTGAGCTGAAGTACTTAGTTGCTGATTGCAGGTAAGAACCAGACCTTGTGAAAGCTAGGAGAAGAGCTAGACGTACAGCTATGGCTGGCTGTACATATCTGCGTATAATTTCAATAGTGTCAGAAATTTGTCCATATTTGCAAGTTGGAGATTGAATATGGTCCTAGCAAAGGACGCCCTTTGCAGCTGTGCCTGATATAACTTCAAGAACTAGTTACCCTTATTACTTCCATACCCCCTCACACTTCTTTTTGCCAGGAACATGCCAGATATACTGGATTGCAGTTTTGATGTCGTCCTTGACAAAGTAAGGAGCTATTTTTTGTTTGTGTGTTCTTCTGAACTGTGTAGTATTTCTTACGCTTGCTGCATGTAGATTTGATTTGGTATTTTGACTTACACCCTTCATATGGCTGGCATAAAGGTTCATCGCACATTCCTTCTTGTTGCATGCGTATGATAATTCCATGAGAGGCATGTGTCCAGAACTTGCCACTGCAATATTTTGAACAGTGTTTGATAAATGCACAATCAGCTTAAATCCTTGGAAGAAGGAATGTGCGATGAACCTTTACTGATGACATTTTTGTCCTGAAGAGTTCTGATGCAAATATGAAATATGTATCTGGTGTTCAGGGTACATTGGATGCAATGCTGTGTGGGGAGTCTTCTGCTGACAGCAGCCTGCTGATGCTTCAAGAATGCCACAGGTGTGCCATATTATTGATAGATAGTACCCAGTTCATGTATGTACATGATGATGAGTGTTTGTGTAGTCTGACAGATGTTGTGTAAGAAGGCATTCGCCAGGTGCTCTCTATTGAAGCATGATATATTTTTGTATCTTTTTGTTGTTAGCTACTGATGGTTTTATACCTCAACTTATGTGCCCCCCTTCCCTATCTCTACTGTATTTAGGATGCTCATGCTCTTTTTTATGATGGTGTTTGTGTTTTCTTCTCAGGGCCCTTATTCCTGGAGGCACCATGTTGATAGTGACGGTGAGAAACATGAAGCATCAGAGAATTTTCTAAAGTAATGACTGACAGCTTCAATTGAGCACTATATCAGCATGCTATGTGACATGTGCTTCCTTATTCCCTGCAATTACAGTATGGGGAGCCATTGTCTCGCCTGCATTATTTTATGGAGAGCAAGTACCCTCATTGGGAGGACATCCAAGTGTACTGCATCGCTAAACTTGAGCAGCTGATCAGCGCCAGCGCCTCACAGAAAGACTGTCCTGTTGACGAGGACTCCCTACCTCCTATGCTGAAGGGACCTTACAATTACACAAACTTGGTGAGGAGGCTCACATCAATACATCAGTCTCTGCTGATGATATGAATGTGATTTAGGCATCTTATTTTGAAGCATTTGCAGAACCAATTGGACATGATGTGCATTATGCCCTCCTTCACACAAAATTTAAAGTAATATATTCCTAAGGTAGGACTTGAGACAGCAATCAGCCTGCTTCTGCGATACATTTGGCTTGACTGCTGTATCAGCTATCCCATTGTACATACACACTGCACTTGAATTTATTGGTGCTCTACAATTTCAGGATGCCATGGATGCTCTCTCAGAACTGGAGGCGGTGCACTTTGTGTACGTATTGAAGAAGAGCCCTGACAGAGGCAAAGCTTGACTGCAATGCATCAGCTCAGTACCTACAAGGCACATGATTTCAGTTTACAAACCAGCACTTGATTCATTCTGATATTCAATAAGCAGTATATTAAGGCACGACCGATTCTTCCTTTCACTCTCCAAGAAATTGGTGCCCATCTGCAGCACTTGTGGGTGTAGAATTTGATGTGACAGATTTTCAAATTTAAATAATTATTGCATGATAATTGATAATATTGCATTCTGTGTACAATCGATTTCTATATTCTAATTGATTGTGGCTCCAGAACCAAAAAAGGAGAAAATATTCCACGAGACCCAACAACGAGTAGTCAAAGCCCTTTCAAGATGTCATTGCGTAGGGCTGCAACTTCTCTTGTGCAGCGCATCTCTGGCGTTGCAGAAGAGGCAAATGTTTTTCTCGGAGCAAAGTCGTTTGCATTAGAGGGCTCTTTAGGAGCAGATAGTGTCAGACATGCTTCTAATCAGGCTGTTAAGATGAGGATCAGGGCAATCAAGAATATCGGGAAGATCACAAAGGCCATGAAGATGGTTGCCGCTTCGAAGATGCGAGCTGCACAGGTTGCAGTTGATAATTCTAGGGGTATCGTGGACCCATTCTATCGCTTGTTTGGCGACTATCCTGGTGCGAAAAAGGGGACATCATCAACATCAAGAATATGTCACTGAATCTTGTGTGTGTCTTGCAGCTGTATCTGTCAACAAGGAGCTTACTCTTGCAATTACGTCTGACAAAGGCCTCTGCGGAGGTCTAAATTCTAGTATCACCAAACACACGAAGACGATCATTAAAATGAGTGCAGGCGGTAAGAAATTTATGTTTTCTTGTACTTTTTGGTGAAGTCTTGGTTATTCATAACCTTGTCATGACAGAGGAAGGATCGGCAAAAGAACAGACAATCGTATCAGTTGGTGACAAGGGAAGGGCCCAGCTTGCACGTGCAGAGCCTCATTTGTATAAGCTGGGCTTTGCTGACACATACAAGGCAAAAGTTACCTTCTCCCAGGTAAAGCACAGTTGCAATCAATCATTCCATTGCTCAGATCTTCATTAGCTGAATACTGACTCTTACACGCCCTTCAGGCTTCTACTATTGCTGAAGAACTCCTTAAGTACAACCCGGATGCTGTACGAGTCATCTTCAACAAATTTTACTCTGCAATTTCCTTCAAGCCAACAATATCCACCATCCTCACACCAAGCGTAAGTTTGACCAGATAAGATTTTAGTTGCGCACAGAATCATGCCATGACCTTATCACTCCTCAAGGCTGTTCTCCCCTCTACAGCACATTGATTACTATGATCTGACCAGCACTTAAACTCGATGGCTCACAGGCTCTAGAAAGGCAGCTAGATGATCCTTCAGGGAATAGGCTGGATGCTTACGAGGTGGAGTCCACTCATGAGCGCTCAGATGTGCTACAAGATCTTGCTGAATTCCAGCTGGCAGCTGTGAGTATGGTTTGAGTACTCGGTATCTGCTTGGTTAATGGCAGAACTGTATTACACTAGTATTGTGATTTTGCATGCGTGTATTTCTAAAATCATTACCCTTTTTTTAAACTATGCAGACTGTATACAATGCAATGTTGGAGAACAACTGCAGCGAGTCAGCCTCGAGAATGTCTGCCATGGAGAACTCCACGAAGAGTGCTGGTGACATGCTCAATAAGCTCACCCTGTCTTACAACAGGTGACTGCTATCCCCTTATGCACAGTCTACTTATTGGCACTCATATGTTATATCCAACCCAATTGCGGTACTGATCGCTTGATTCAATTCTGACTGTCCTTGTGCAGGAAACGTCAATCCACCATTACTACTGAGCTCATTGAGATTATTGCTGGTGCCTCTGCCCTAATGGACACTTAAACGTGCCCCTACACAAAGCTTAATTATCACTGTACTGTGTCCAAGTTTATGCAATCCTTTTTCTATCATAGCGGTCTTGAGCCTCAGACAAATGTAAACCGTGATTTAGAATGACTTACTTAGATAGTTTGGTTCATAACTAGCTGTCCGCTGGACAAGCTGTTAATAAGCCATACGCTATCTCTTCATGACCACTTTGCCACATGGTTTCTCATTCATATTTCCGTTGAGGTACATAACATGCCCTCCAACAATAGTTGAGACTGTCTTCCCAAACAAGGCCATCCCTGTGTATGGGGACATGGTATGCTTGTGCTTATTCCCCTGTTGAGTAGTGTCTGCAACTTCATCTGGCTCCCACACCTGAGAAATTGTGATGAGGATTCCGTGTGAAGGAGCTCAAGCATAATCTCTCATAGAGATTCCATGGCTACATGAAACAAAAGAGCTCTTACCACAAGGTCTGCGTCAAATCCTTCTGTGATGGAGCCCTTGCGTCTGCTCAGACCTGTCAATTTAGCTGGATTACTGCTCAGAACACGTGACAAGACCGTAATGTCAACTCCTTCAGCCTTCAGGGCAGTCCATGTCGCAGGGAGCAGGTATTGCAAACCTGTAGATCATACAGAGATGCCTAAATTCCAACTGACAACCACACATTTAGATATGCAATGAAGATAGGTGCCAGTTCTCAATATATGGGCATAATGGTCCATCATGTCATATTTGATGCTTCAGGGCTAAGGCCCTAGACTTATAACAAATGACTCAGCACCTGAAATACCGCCCCAGGCTTTAATGAAGTCCCCAGTGTCCAGCTGCTTCAGTGAAGGAGGTGCCGGAGAGTGATCAGAGGACACCACGCTGATCCTTCCATCCAGAACAGCAAACAGCAGAGCCTTCCGATTGGGTTCGTCCCGAATGGGAGGGGCGCACTTGAACAAGGTTTGCCCGTCAGCGATGTGATGTGATGAGAAGGACAGGTAGTGGGCACATGTCTCCACACTGACAGGCAGCCCACGATCCACAGCAGCCTGTGAAACAAAAAATCTCCCTCATATCACAGAGTGTAACTGCTGTTAGCTCATCACAACACGCTGCTTATATATGTAATATGTATCACTTATCATACATACGTAACACGGGACATTTCGTCAGGTATCGAGCTCCTCAGATAGCATCTATCAAATTCTATAAGAGTATGAGATTTATTGTTTTCTGAGCGATTGCTTGTGAGTCATTTTGTGCACGCCAAGATTGTGCAGCTGCTATACCAGACAGCAGACCTGTAATGTGGACATCCTTTTGTGCCCCTCACCTTGATAAGAGGCAGGCAGCCCGAGTCTGACAAGTGAGCGATATGCAGTACAAAACCAGGAGCAGCAGTTGTGTTATCCTCATCCAACAATTTGATCAGGAGCTCGATAGCATCTTGCTCAAACTTTGGAGGCCTGCTTGACAGGTAGGTCTCGTAAGATGTTGGCAGGCCCTGTGTTGACACACAGATAATTACAAGTGTATAGGAATCAACACATTATCTGTGTATAAGTGTCATAAGTTGTCAGTGAAGACTGTTCGCACAACTAAAAAACAACACAGTTTCACTTCACAATGCTGTGTGTTGACATCAGCAATATCTTTGATGCTGGTTTCCCACCTCTGACAGCGGGACCTCAGTCACAAACTCTGCATGGACAAAATAAGGAACTCCTGCGCTCTTCAGGAATGGAAGGGCTGCAGCAATATCTGCCTCCCCAACATTTGGGAAATCATCAATGCCTGCAGCAACAGTAGCAAGCTGCAGAAAGTTAAGTAAAGTTACTGGACCTAATAAAGGCCAGATGCCAACAGCAACAGAAGCTCTTGAAAGGTCTTAGCAAAATATGAAAGAGCCATGTGCTGAGATAAAGGAATGCTACATGATAGTGGAGACACTCCTCTCAAGGGGTCATGGAACACTGGACACTATTAGCAACAGCATCTGGAAGGTACATGAAGGACATGAGTCATGAGGCACTGCTAACAACAACATCTGCCAAAGGAGATACATGATGCATGACCATTAGGGTTTAGGGTTTAGGGTATCACTGCATGAATATGACCATAAACATGATATTATCACTGCATGACCATTACCATAAACATGATATTATCACTGCATGACCATTACCATAAACATGTTATTATCACTGCATGACCATTACCATAAACATGATATTATCACTGCATGGTTTCATTGCAGGGTGTCACAGCATGGTGTCATTGCAGGTGGACACAGCATGGTGTGATGGCAGGGAAACACTGCATGGTGTCATTGCATGGTAACACAGCATGGTGTCATTGCATGGTAACACAGCATGCTGTCATTGCATGGTAACACAGTATGGTGTCATTGCATGGTAATACAGTGTGGTGTCATTGCATGGTAACACAGCATGGTGTCAATGCATGGTAATACAGCATGGTGTCATTGCATGGTAATACAGTGTGGTGTCATTGCATGGTAACACAGTATGGTGTCAATGCATGGTGACACTATGATCACCAGAAGGGCTCATGAAGCTCTTGAAGCCCAAGGCCCCAGCAGCAACCAGGTCCGCTAACACTTGATGGTCAGCAGCATTGTCTGGAGTCAACCCGGCCCAGTGTGCAACATTCACCAAAGACTTCTTCTACAGAGTGTAGCAAGGAGACAGCATGTCAGGTCACTAGTAGAACATTGCGAACACATGACTGTGCCCTCAGTTGGAATTGGAAAGTATGTATGATTTCTTATAGTGCAATGCTCACACATGCCTAATTGAGCACTTCAGTATTAAGACAGCACATCTGTTAACTTCTAGTGCAATGCTCACACTTGACAGTTTCCTCACGTGTACTAACACAGCATCATCTTTGAATGTTCATTGCATAGGCACACGAGTTCTCTACAACAGGACTTGGACAGCCATCTTTGTATCTAACATGAAGTAAATAAATAATGCAAATAAGATAGCCTCCATCTCCATGAAGTATCGCTGATGCAAAACTGTTCAATATCTTGTCTCTCAGTTCGAAACGTCTCTCACACTTCCCTGCTGTTTGTGAGAAGTCTGCTGCAAGAAGTCACTGACCTCAGCTAGCATCTGCTTCTCCTCCAATCTACTCCTCACTGTGGTGACTGGGAAGCTGTTGAGGGGCATGTCTACAAGAGTGGTCACACCTCCTGCAGCAGCTGCTGCAGTGCCAGTAGTGAGACCTGAAAAATATTTATGCATCCCCATTTATTTCAAATCATTGTGATAAGTTGTTTCTGAGCGCATAGCTTGCAAGCAGGCACAAGCTTGATGCGGTGCACTACATCACTTTAAAGACATCACTAGAGACCCCTCTCAACACAGCATGATGATTGATTGAGCACAATTGATGTCACTACTGTGTCACAGCTCTCATCTGAGTAGCAGCACACGCAGAACATCCTGATCAGCTGATCACTATACAGTTTGTGAGTGCAAGAGATCCATATGAAATCAAAATCCGAGTCAGTTGGTGGATAGGCAATGAAATATAAAATCTACATCCAGATGAAGGTAAATAAACAATGTGTAAAGTGTGAATCACTGCTTTATTGTTCCTTATGTTGTTACTCATGATGGAGCTGTTGGACCATCATGAATTACTAGTCTCTAGATTGTACCTTCCCAGTCCTCCCTTCCAGGCTCATTCAAGTGTGCATGTACATCAATAACGCCCGGCATGATCACGCTGTCCTTGAAATCAATTACCTCTGGACCATGCATTGCTGTGCTGCTGCTCACTTTGATTATCTTTCCACCAGAAATGTGAACTATGAGAATAACAGAAGCCATGAGGCCTCATCTTGTACAAGATATCACTGCTTGATATAGTATTGGTGAAAAATGTCAGAATTCTTACTAGCCGCTGGCTGTATCCCATTTGGCAGTACGACTCTGGAACTGAGCAGGATGTATTCAGGTACCGGAATCAGACCACACGATGCTGATTTGGAATTTATTGAATTTGGATTGATAAAAGATTCAAGAACAGTTTCTATTTGAGTTTTCACTTGAGCCGCTAAGTCTGTCTCTGCAAATCGAGAGTACAACACAGCTAAAGCAGCGATATTCAAGCCAATTACTAAAGGCAGAAGACCTCGCAAATCCATGATGGAATGAATCAATAATGTGTTGGTTTATGATGTTTGTCATGATTTTGAACCCTTAACCCCAACGAACTTTGGAGTTCAAACTAAAAACAGGTCCGACCGACACGGAGCATGCCTTCCATTCGACAGTTTGATGCTCAAACTACTAGAATATCGCATTTATCATAATGCTGAATACGTAGCGTACTGTCAAGAGTAAAGAGATGGAAAAACCTCTCAATATTCCACCCTTTATCAAGCCGAAACCGCCAGAAATTCCTCATAAATTGGGAGCTGTGCGCCGTCCAGCTGGAGCTCTAAATCAACAGAGACAGTCCCCAGACTTAGGCAGACTGGCCCCTCTGCAACCATCACTGTCCCAAAATTCGGCCATCATTGAGGCCAGCAAACATCAGGCTCCTTTAGCCTCTCAGGCAGGGCTCCCATGTCTCAATCAGGCAATATCCTCAGCAACACCTGCCACTCCAGCTGCTGTGAATTGGGGAAGTTTCTTTCAGAGCCCTCAGCATACACCTAGTCCTGAAAGGTTAGTACAAGGGATATCATTATGTATTGATACCCTGTTTTTCAACTTCTGTGAGAATGATGGCGAGCCATTTTAGAGAGCACTATCTTTTAAGTCTAATCAGGAATCGTAAAGCTCTCTGCTCCAACATAAACAAGCTTATAAAGTCACGACAAGAGTCTGCACATATTTGTAGCCCTGTAAACCTTCACTTCAGCAGAGAATATAGAGATTCTTGTCGTACTCCTTCATGGGTCTTCCATTACATCCTTAAATGAACTGCATCAAAGGTTTGCAGACCTCAGAGGAATCATAGACGGGATTTCACCAAAGTTTGGAGTGCGCAAGCCAGTGGGGTACATCCCCATTACTCCCTCTTCATTCGCCTCCACACCAATCTACAAATTCTCTCCTCCTTCATGCTTTCTAGCCCCGCAGCAACAACAAGTAAGCATCCTCAGATCTTTCTCACATAAGTTTGCACCTACTCAAAAGGCTTAAAGCAGAAAGCCCTGAAATACACTAGTGAGCTATCAAGGAATTCCATCACTCTTTTCACAAACATCATCGTTTGCTTTCCTCACAGCCTTGTTTCACATTCTTACCTCTCTATTCTCTTCTCCTTGCAGGGTCTGAAAGGCTCATCATACACACCTAGCAGGAGCACAGCGTTCTCAAACTACAGCCCCAGCAGGGGTGACTTAACCCCTCAACATCAGTCCTCTACTTGCCTGCTTCCTCATACCCCCAACGAGGTCTCCTTCATTGGTAATCCTCAGATGAGTCACAAGCTCTCAAGGTTTCATGTCCCTTTGAGCAGTCAAGTGGCAGGCAAGGCCTCCTTGAACATACCTCTAAGGCAGGAATCAGCCTCTTCAGGCAAGGCCTCCTTGAACATACCTCTAAGGCAGGAATCAGCCTCTTCATCTCCTGCCCTCACAGGCAATCGCCATGACAGTCCTGATGATAGCACACCTCTGATCCTAGCAGTTTTAAAACCATCCAGCCTTTCAGTAAGCCCTCCATCTCCATATGCTGGGCCTATAAAGGCGCCTGGTATTTACAAACCAGGTCTCTGCCACCAGGCTACTGCTCCCATTCACGACCTGTCGTCCAATACCCCCACAACACTTATTCCTGCTGTCAGAGCACCACTTCTCAACTGGCAGGCATGTCAACCAAGGCTACCCAGGCAATCAGGGCTGTTATCAGCATCATCTGTACTGCTTCCACCAGCTTCTGTGGGCTTGCCTGCTCTGAGACCTGCACCGCCTCGACCTGGGAGACAGGTCTTGGAGCCCCTGCCCACTGCCCCTAAGACTGTCATAGTCCAACAGCTTCAGCAGCCGGACCTGCCTGTGGACCTACCAGTAAAGCCCTTTAATCAGCTTCATATAAGGCAGCAGCAGCGATTACAGCAGCAGGTCCATGGTTTTAGGCCAACTGAGGGTGTACCTCATCCTGTACTGCAGAGAGCCAGCTCAGCACAGAAGGTTGTGAGACTGAAAAGCCAGCCGTTACCTTTAAGGCCCTTTAAAGGATCCACATCTAATATCTCCCAGCCCTCTATCCTTGATCTGCTGGGCGGTGCCAAGTCTGGAGAGGATTCCCTAGGAGGTCAAGGCGAGAGTCAAGGATGGGCCAAACCGGCTGCTCTTAGTATGAATAAGAGTGGAACCTTCCTTGCCACCTTGAATGGGCAGCAGGATGAAATAACAGACAAGGGCAGTCTAGGTAGCAAGCATGGGTTCTCTTTTGGTGGCCCCAAGGCATCTTCCACTCACCGCAAACCCTCGTTTGAGGGGTCATTTTCATGCTTGAACAGATGGAGGCAGCGGCAGAACTTTGCTCCTGGTATGGACCCTCATGATCAGGAGGGGGCGGATGCACTCCCCCCAAGCAGGTTGCTGACTGCTGCTGAGGACGGCAGTGCTGACACAGCATGCCCACAGAACTTGGCCAGCATCTCTCTCAGGGGACTGGTACAATCACCACAGCTCAGTATTCAAAGTTCACCTCCTGCTGCTGCTGCTGCCCAGAACCAACCTGGTGGTCAAAGTGTGGAACGCCGTTTGCGCTGGGCATGCCCACCTGCGCAGCCAGGAGGTGCAATAGCCTCCACAATGTCAACCTCCTCCTCTAAACGGCATGTACAGCAGCCACATTCAGTCAATGATCAAAATGGTGGAAGTAGCACTTCCACACTTCATCAAAGGACTCTATCCTGTCAGCTGCCAGCCTCTAGGTGGAACTCGCATCTTCCAAGTCAAGGCAGCGCCTTGAAAGTACGAGCACGGGCATCCCTGGTGAAGGGCAGGACAGATCTTGGAAGCAGTGAGCAGAAAATGACTCCCACTAAAGCCCTGGCAGCAGGTGAGGTGGGAGATGCCGCAATGGTACCACTCAGCAGTGCTGCAATGAAACTAAGTCTCAGAGCAGCGCATCAAAGACTGGAACAGGGACAAGCGGGAGATGGAGTGGTAGATGAGGCAGAGCATCTGCTGTATTCTGGTAGGACTTCAGATATAGTTGAGGGACACACAGTTTCAAAAGGGGAAGGAGTGCAGACGAGTGCATTGGCTACTATCACTTGCAGTTTCTTGACATGTGAGTTCTGTGAAACATACTCTGTTGTGTCGTCCCCAGTGAGGATGGCAGGCAGTGCCTCGCCAGCTGAGAACTCACCTGCTGGTGTTGCAGCCCATGTTGAATCACCTGTTGGTGTTGCGGCCCATGTTGAATCACTAGGCCATCTGTCTGTGCTGAGAGGTGGTAGTAAAAGGACCGAGCACCAGAGCCAGTCTCATCTGGCATCTGCAGACACTGATGAACAGCCTAAGATCTATAGAAGGACTGAATCGGGTAATAACAGAAACCATTGCAGCAGCATTGCAGGCAGTAAGAATGACTTCATGCGCAGCACAGCGCGGCGCAGCCTAGGCTCCACTTTTGAGAAAAACTGTGGGAAGTTTTAGGATATCCTTTTAAACACACACTCATACAGCGTTGAGCAGGTGGTTAGCTGACTGGTTAGCAGCTGTTTGGGACATGAGTGATGCCTTGCGGTATCAAGCTACTAAATTTTTTTGAACAGTTTGGTTGGTTCATCATTCACAGCTAGTCCTTCATTCAGACACATCCTCTGATCCTAAATTTACTACACATGGACACCTACAAATCTAATCATGCATGTTCTATAATAAATGTATTGGAAAAGTAATAAATGAAAGCACATTAAAGAGGGAAGGAACTCAGACATTTTTTTATTATCCCTTGCAGTTTTGTTTTGAAAATTTGAAAGACATAAAAGCTTCCTTCATAGTTTTTAACATGTGGTCAGTTCTTCCAATGAAGTGAAGTATTTCCGTTATAGAAGATAAACGGGTAGCAACATCCAGCCGATGTCCTTGACTCAACATCATCAACATCATCAAAGCGCCCATTACATCATGCATGCTTCATCACCCTGGAGGTGCGACTGCCTGCCGCATGGTTTCAAGCCTGTGGTAGTCCACACGTTGCTGAACATACTGATTCACAAACTCTTCAATGGGGAGTTTTGCAGTGAGGAAAGCATCCTCTGTAGCCGCAGATACTGAGTCCAACTACAGAGCAAACAATATTAAAAAGTCATAGAATTCCCAAGAGCAGCAGGTTCTGCAGCTTGATCTTCAAGACACAGATTAAGTAGTCCAGTCCTATCTGAAAACGTTCCATGACCTTATGATGTGAGGAGTGGGCTCCTGGAAACACAATCAGCCCTCAATCACATGATGTTACTACCAGGCCTTATCTTAGTTGTGTTGATGAGATGGTCGAGACCTAAAACCTCAAGGATTAATATCAAATCTTTGATGTTATAACATGGCATGGCAACTGGTACAATTTGCCTCCCTGTTTGATATAATGTTCTATCACCTGATCGACCTTCTGCTGGATTTGAGTGATGACCACTTCAGGTGACAGCTTAGCCAGAACTGATTGGTGTCGTTGGTACAGATCATCAAACCTGCCCTTGACTGCTGCGTATTCACTGGACCTAACTATGGCAACGTGGTTTCTTGCCTCCTCGATGTCACCCTGCATGGACAAGTTCTCCTGAGCCAGGGAAACGTTCTGGCGCTGCATCTCCTCTAGTGCCTGAGCTGCCTGGGTGTTGAGGAGGGGATAATACATAACAACCTAAAGATGATTAATGAACATGAATAACATATGAACAAGACAAAGGGAATCACTGAGGATGCTTCCGAGAAATCCTGAACAGCTGCCTAAATCATTATGACTAGATCATTATGACTAGATCAGCACTGCAGGCAACAATTCCAGGGCTCATGTTTGTGATGAGAAAGTATAAAATAAAATCATGACTATCAATCATGATTATTAATGGCAACTACTAACCAAAGAAGTTCCGTGCCTCAGATGAGGAAAGATAGGATGTTTTATCAATATTATAGCATTTTGATAACAATCAAGCGACTAGCTCCCCCTACACAGGAGGGTTTAAACTTAACAACCATCACTTATGATTAAGTGCACGTTTCTTAGCAGTGACTCTGAAATTACGTAGCAGATCACCAGACTGTCCTAAAAAACAGTATTACCTGAGTTCTCTTGAGCCATTTTACTTTGAGCTCATAGAGGGCGTCATCGTCAGTTAAAAGAATTTCAAGTTCTTTTGTGCTAAGCGCTTCTAAGTCTATCTGTGTCATAGGTGAGTTAATCTGCGACCTCTTGCTCTGAGGGTTTGAAGGGCTGGGTGGAATCAGAAAGGATCCCTGATGCTGCGCTGTATCAGATCTTCCACTGGAAGGCGCCATTGCGTGAGCAGCACTTGGATATCCTGTATGGAGTATTAGGGGGGAAAAAAGAAAAAACATGAAAAGTAATTACTCGTACATGCACTGACAAATTTTCTCTAGTACCATGCAAATGCTTATATGCAGGTTTAGTGACATCGCTGCCGTCTTGTCATCCCTCACCTAGTTGATTGCCATGCATGAGGATTGACAGTGCATCCTGTACCGCTGTAGGCAGGCTAGCCTTGCCAGGCACCATGTGGTTCCACTCATCCAGAGAGCGACAGTGCACACGGCCAGATGAATCCACAGCAGGGTTTTGAAGGGGGATCAGAACGATGAGTGCTGGACGCTCCTGGTTAAAAGGTTGGAGCATACAGAAAAAACACTGAGTGATCTGATTTCTTGCAAACAATATC